>JAATLQ010021897.1:9857-21810 GCA_013421005.1 Heliconius erato x Heliconius himera
CTTGATGGAATTCCATAGGTGTTCGAAGCGTTTTATCATTTTGAATAAATAAAAATATGATCCAACTCCGATTAGAGATCAAACCTATGACCATACTGTTTACAATCAGACGATTGCAAATAATACTTACTTTTTAAATATGACTTGCTACTGAAATGAAAGCTGGAAAAAGAGATGATGTTGGAATTTTTAAGATAAATTCATATTTTTTTAAAAATCAATAAAGTACAATTTAAAAACAATGAATATACTAAAGAAGGGCCATAACACATAAGATCCATATATAAAGAAATTTATAATAATAACTATTATTGTAATAAATCCTTTATTAAAATGATTGAATAGCGGCGCTAGAGGTGATTCCCAACACAAATGTTATCTTATCTATTTATTATGTATCTGTGTCATACATGATTATTGCATAAAACAACATATATATTTAGGTATATCATATAGAAGAGTGAGTGGGACTCGCGCACGTATGGTTCCGTACCATTATTTATAAAAACTGTATGCACCGCTTCACCAAGATTTAGCAAATTTGGAGTATCAGCATCATTTGGAGCAGCAATAACTCTGCCTTTTTGAGAGAAGACTATCGAAAGAGTTAATTATCATTTGTAAAAAAATATCTATCTTTAACAATTTAATAACTTAAATGTTTTTGTTTATAAAAAAATAAATAAAATCAGCTTCACGCTGTATCGCGCACACAGTAGGGTAGGCAAAGGGAACAGTGTTAAGACACTCCGTTTCAGACTTTCTGCCAAATTCTAAAGGCATTGCGTGTTGAGTGGCAGAACGTAACGCCGCGCTTTGCCTCGACACCAGAGCGAAGAAATGGACATATAAATGTAAGTAAATATTTCATCTCCTCGAGTGGGGATCGAACCCACAATCAGTCGGTTTTACAGTCACACTATGTGCCACTGCGTCACGACTGGCCCCTGGTTTTTGTTTATGGTTAAGGTAAAAATAAAGTATGTCCATTGCATCGTACAATCCACATTGCAAACTGAAGTTGCAAATATAATATATTAATAAAAAAATTGTATGTCAAAGAGAAGTACAATTTATAAAAGTTGACAAACTTAAGTTTGCGGACGTATGCATTCGTTTTACATGAAATGAATTACTATTTTATGTTATTGATTTGTAATTTTTCCTTTGTTAATAGTGTAAGTTCTAACATCTTGCCAAATTTCATAATTTTAGGTTCACAGGAAGTACCCATAGATTCAAATCCATAGGTTTCAAAACCTATAAGTTTTGATTGAGCGAATTTCATACAAAATGCAGCAAAATCGATGCATAAATGCTCGTATCTTTTGATTGCGTTTACTTAGCAGTTACATTTTTTTCTGTGTTTCAAGAAGACCTAGAGTTGAATATTTATTATTAATGTCACATTGATACAGCCACGCGATCCTGAGATAAATGCTCTTGACAGACGGACATCAAAGTCATCCCATAAGGCTTCCGTTTTTTCTTTTGAGGCACGGAACCCTAAAAGGTTTTATTGGAAACCCCAAAAAAAATATCATCATAAATCCTCAAAAAGCACTTAAGTATTGGTTTTTTATGTTTATATTTTTTAATGTTTATTATTTAGAGCTGTATGTACTCTACTATTTGCTTGTACATTAGGATATTTAGTAAAAGTAATTAAGAGGCGGAAGCTTATATATTTATTTCTTTATGTGATAAGACAAAGCGCCTAGGAATTCCGCCAGTTTAGTGATTCAGATTTGAATATTATTATAATTTTCGCGTCTAGTTTCGGTATATAAATTTTTTATTGCAAAATTTAATTTAAATTAATTTAAATAACGAGTATTTACATTGTAAAAATAATTATAAAGTCTAATGTTAACATTCTAGTATAATTTAAAAAAGTTGTGTGTTAACTACTTATTTATGGAAAAACATAATATCCTTAACATCGATATGGTAAACTTGACCTATGATTTTACACGATAATTACGTATATAGTGAGTTCAAAATCCATACTATGAATATAATATAATAGTTCTTTTTTAGCTTCACGCTGCATCCCGCATACAAGTAGGCTAGGCAGAAGAAACTTAGTGTTAAAACACTCCGTATCCCACTTTCCTCTAAATTCTCAAGCATTGCGTGTTGAATGGTGGAACTCAACGCCCCGATTGGAAACTCTACCAGAGCGAAGAGCGAGAGAGATGAGAAGAGAGAGAGAAATGAGAAAGATTCCCGAAAGGGAGAATCGAGCCCACAACCATCTAGTTTACAGTCACACCCTTGACATATCAATTTATTATAAGAATATGATCCAGATCGATCATATCATCCATTTTATAATACAATACATTAGCAACAAAATATGGATGTAATGAACTGGTAATATCGCGATAAGGCAGGGGCGCGGTCTTACGTCAGCCACTCAGCAGATAACGGTAGTAAATAGTGTTTATACTTTATATTATAAACACTAACTATATATTTACTACAGATTTATTTGTTTTGATGAATGGAAGTTATTATCACTTTATTTTAGTACTACGTTCCCGATACGTTTCATTTTAGTGATGTAAAACAGATAAAAATATAATATGGACCAGCAATTCTGGAGATTTGTGCGTTCAATCAGACAAACTTGAAATAAATAACAGATGTTTCATTTCCTCGTTGTGTATGTTTTTCTTTAGCGTCACGCTGTAGTAGGGTAGGCAAAGGGAACCTAGTGTTAAGACACTCCGTTCCCCATTTTCCGCCGAATTCTGGAGGCATTGAGTGGCGGAACTCAACGCCACGCTTTCCCTCGATACCAGAACGAAGGAAAATGAAAATTTTCCGCAAGTGGGAATTAAACCCATAACCTGTCGCGTTTCTATTCAAACGCTTGTACTCCTACTGTATGTGTGTGTGTGTGTGTGTGTGCTATATATAACTGCAATTATTTTTTTCTAAATTTATCTAAAATATATCTGACAATAATAATTTCAGTTTCAGGAAGAGAACCCACTATCTACATATGTCTGTTAAGTAAACAGTGAAACTGATTGTGACTATCATATCGCACGAGTGGGGCTTCAACACGATAACATGTTTTTTTGCATATTAATTAGGGTAAGAGATAAAAACGTTATTTTTTTTATGAATAGGCAACATTGAAAACAATTTGTTTATTTTTGATTTTTTTATTTATCAGCTTCACGCTGTATCCCGCACACAGCAGGGTAGGCTGAGGGAACCTAGTATTAAGTAAGACACTCCGTGTCCCACTTTTTGACAAATTCTGGGGGCATTGTGTGTTGAGTGGCAGAACTCAACGCCGCGCTTTGCCTCCACACAAGAGCGAAGAAACGAAAGCTTGGCGTTGAGTTCTGCAACTCAACACGCCTCCGCCAATACCTCCACAATTCAGCAGATAGTCGGGAACAGAGTGTCTTAACACTAGGTTCCCTTTGCCTGCCCTGCTGTGTGGGGCATGCACTGTGAAGCTGATTTTTTTTATAACAAGGAAAAGCACAGCCTTAAGTTCCGCCACTGAAAACACAATGCCTTGAAAAATCGGCGGAAAGTGTAGAAAGGAAGTAAAGTGTAGAAAGGAAGTGTCTTAATGGAGGCGAAGTGTCTTAAGACTAGGTGCCCAGGTTCCCCCTGCCAAGTCTTTTATATCCGGGATACAGCGTAAGGCTAAAAAGATAAGGAAGTTCCTAGAGATGCTCCTCGTGTATGGTGTCTGTTTACGGAGACGTTACACTATACTAAGTAATGCGATATGTAACTACTATGTTAGGACAAACACCTGCTGAGTCGTTGTTGCTAAGTTGTTAAGTATATGGGTGATCAGCGGAAATAATTTTTAAGTTTAGATACAAATCCAAAAAGAGGGTCTGTGAGCTTTTTTTTACATTCTAGTAATAAGAGTTCGCGACTTCGTTTCCGTAGAGTTTACATTATTTAAATAAAATGTCTTTTTTTTAAGTTCCCGTAGAAATTTGGAGGGTTCCTTTTTCAAATCTCTCCTATACTTCTTATATAAAGGAAATTCATAAATTTATTTCTAATATATTTTGGATATTATATTATATTATATTTATTGTTTTTTTCAGCCTATAGTAATGATAGGTAGAGAGAACATAGTAGCAAGGAGAAATTATGACCTGAGCGAGACTATTATCTATTAAAAAGATATAAAGGAGTGTTAAGACACTTCCTTGAGGCTTTACGTGTTGAGTGGCGCAATTCTACGCCTTGTACTAACTTAACTTCCTTACGTTACTAGAGCCAGGAAATGTAAATATTTAATAACTTTTTACCTTGGGTCGGGGTCGAACTCACGTTCTGTTTACGGTCACACACTTGTGCTCCAGCCTCGTAATATTGCAACAACAACTTAACACTAAGCTTCCTTTCCCTACCTTGTGTGAAGCTGAAAAAAAAAACTAAATATGCGAACATAAATATAAAAAAATTAAAATATTACTACTACTATTACTACTAACTTCACGCTTTATCCCTAGCGGGGTAGTCAGAGAGAACGGAGCGCCAAACGCTACGGTCTCTACATACCTCTTTCGCCTCGTCCACTGTCATCAACCTCTTCATACATGCCCTCCGGGGGGTCCTCATGCTCTGTACGTGACCTTCCTCCAGTATCTTCGATACTGTGTTTTCGAAGGTTAACCGAGGTCTCCCCCTACCTCTCTTACCGTGAATTAAAACATCATATTTAAATAATAGATTATATCGTATACTATTAAATAAGAACTAAATGCACTGATAATTATTATGTAAAGTCGAACTGATAAATCAACAAAGAGAAGCTCTGTAATTAGCAGCGTGAGTCATTGTTTGTGGATTTATAATTTTACCTATATATTATATAAGGCCAGTCGTGGCGCAGGGGCACAAGCGTTTGGATGTAAGCGCGACAGGTTGTGGATTCGATTCTCAGTCGAGAAAATGAATTATTTAATATTTTCTTTTCTTCGCTCTGTGTCAAGGCAGCGACGTTGAGTTCTGCCTCTCAACATACAATGCTTCTGGCATTCGGTGGAACGTGTCTTTACAAATGGGTTCCCTCTGCCTACCCTGCTGTGTGTGAGATACAGCGTGAAGCTGAAAAAAAAAATACATAAAGCCGTCGTAATGCAACGGCTAATGTCTGACTGGAAAAGCATTAGAAATCGCTGGACGCGCGAAATGAATGTGAGTTCGATTCCCGCTCGGGGGAATAAATAATTTTTATTTTGAAGATCTGGTAGCAAGCTGAAGCGATGCGTTAAGTTCAGTAAAAAATAATTTTGGTTCTTGATCTTTCTCAAATCAAGTTATCTCAACTTTTTCCAACTCTTCTCCAAGTCTCTTGCTAGAATAACTCGTATCACAAAATATACAGAATGTGTCTCTTTGGTATCGGTTAAAGCTGTTCCGCGTCCAGGTCCGCTTACGGTGTAATGATTGTTTTTTTGCTGATAGCACAATTTAAACACAGAAATACGCTGCCTTCTCTAAGATTTTTTTGTATAATTTTAATATTGGCATATTTTTTAAGTTTCGTTTCAAAAATAGTTTCACTGGATAGCGTGATTCTTAATAACAAATTTCCGTGGGGGGTCCAAGATACCTGCGGGGACCACATTACAACCTCTCCTATAGCTTTCTTAATATCTTTTTATAGTATTATATTCTTTAATTGGTTAGAGTATGATACATACTGGTCATAGTATTTAGGATTCTGTTGCTTAATAATCAAAATACATGATTTTTTAAGGAATATATTAAAGAATATAATGAAAAAAAGGAAAAAAAAACAGGCACTAAAAAATTACATAATTTTTTTTGATATGGATCAAATATTTAGCTTATTCGTGAAGGGGAACAAAAAATACACCACTATAATTTATATAGCAAAAAGCAGGGGTAGAAATAGGTTACTATTAAGTTACCCTCTAAACTAAACGACTAAACATGAATAATAAACAGAGTTATCAAACTGCAAGCAAAAAATATAAAAGGAATAGAAGAGGCCGTTTTTTTAGTTACTATTATCGCATATAGCAAAGGTAGAGAGAGGGAACCTAGTGTAAAGACTCTACTCCATTTCTCATTTTCTACTCGACTTTTAGACATTGCATTGCGTGGGATGCAACTCAACACCGCACTCTGTTTAATAGAGTGAGAGAATGAAAATGATAATCAATGTTTTTGTTCAGAGTGGAATATTTTAAAAATGTAAAATATATTTTTTTATTGAAAATTCTAAAATCAAAAAATCAGCTTCACGCTGTATCCAGCACACAGCAGGGTAAGCAGAGGGAACCTAGTGTTAAGACACTCTGTTCTTCACTTTCCGCCGACTTTGGAGGCATTGCGTGTTGAGTGGCGGAACTCAAAGCCGCGCTTTGCCTCTACAACAGAGCGAGGAAATGAAAATATAAATGTTAAAAGATAAGAAAATATAAAAAGTTAATATTTTATCTCCTCGAGTGGGGATCGAACTCGAAATCAGTCGATTTTACAGTCACACTCCTGCGCCTAGGTTGGCCTTAAATCTAAATTTTAAAAATATACGTAAAAAATATATATAATTTATTTATGCTTTATCCATATGATTTTTAGTCTTCTTCAAATAGCCTAAACTATTTTACAGACTCGAATATGTATTTGTATTAGGAACTAAGTAAACACTAGACTCGCTCTGATAACGTTGGTTGTTAACTGTCATTAACAAGAAAAGTTGTTACATAAGTTCAATAATCATATAATATTTTACTATTGCATACTAATATTATAAATGTGAATGTAAGTTTGTCTGTTACGCTTTCACACAAAAACTACTCAACAGATGATCATGAAACTTTGTACACATATTCTTAGAGGTATTAGAAAAGACATAGGATAGTTTATATTAATATAAATATATTTTATTGAGTATTGAGGCCAGTCGTGGCGCAGCGGCACGAAGTGTGACTGTATAATCGACTGGTTGTGGATTCGATCCCCACTCGAGGAGATGATATATTTACTTAAAATTTATATTTCCATTTCTTCGCTCTGGTGTCAAGGCTAAGCGGGGTGTTAAGTTTCGCCACTCAACACGCAAAGCCTCCGCAACTCGGCGGAAAGTGGGGAACGGAGTGTCTTAACCCTAGGTTCCCTCTGCCTACTCTGCTGTGCGCGGGATACAGCGTGAAGCTGATTTATTTTTTTCTTTTTAATTTTAAGCGGGGACGCCGCGTTTGAGTCCTACATAATAACTTAACAACTATATGTTAAGTTATACTACAAATAAGAAAACCTGTAAATAAATATACTAATCATATATTTGTGTAAAACTGTAGCGTTTGCCAATAATATTTGCAACCTCCTAAGTAATACTTATTAATTTTAGAACAAAATATTTCTTATGTAATGTTGGTTTGTCATGATTCATACTATAAGCCTGACTGACTTGACTGTAACTGTACATAGCTATACAACGTACTCTTTCAGTAGATAAAGGAAACGTAGTGTTAAGACACTTCGTTCCCCACTTTCAGCCGGATTGCGTTTTGAGAGCGAGAATTCATTCAACTTAAAATGAAAATATTAATAAATAATAGTTCATTCCCCTCAAGTGTGAATCGAACCCATAAGCGTCGCGTTTACAGGTTTGTACGACTGTACCATGAAGGTCTGAACTGTCGGTCTTTACTTTTTTATATAACATGAGTTTGTTTGGTTGAATGCGTACCCTGAGAACCTGTATATGAGTATGTATATACATGTACATAAAATGATAAACGGCACTTAGGGCAGTATTTTTAAATCGCTGGCGAAAAACAACACAATTATATTCCTGAAGAAAAAATAAAGAAAATACAGAAGAAAATGAAATAAGTGAATCTAGTGTTAAGACAGTTTTTTTTTTTAAATCAACAAAATGTATTTCTCATACATTTGCTAATTTTCCTTTTGGAAAACTCAAGCAATTAGAGTTGTCATTTAATTAGTGATATTAGATTGAAATCTTTTATGTGGGTTATTTGGAAAATTCTTAAATATAGATGGGGTCGTTGACCCATGAGTCAGGTGGGCGTGGCTTGGCCAAAGATTATTTAATGTAGATGGAACTAATACCTATTAAGAAAACGTATAAATATTTGAACGTAGCAGTACTTGAACCCGCGTCTTTGGAAACGTTCCAAGGCTCTGACCAACTAAGCCATACGTTCAAGGAGGCGCGGGTTCAAATCCTTTTTCTTTTTAGATATATAGATGAGACTATTTATTTTAAATATTAAAAATAAAATATTTTTTTTAATATGTAGGCGCTGAATTATAATTGTAAATATTACTATCTTATAGATTTTAAATTAACTATTTATTAAAAAATATATATATTTTGTTTGTTAATTATTATTGAAAATTTTTTGAAAATAAAATTTAAATTATGCAATCAATTCCTTACATACATAGCTTCAAGGAAAATCTGGATTTATTTTCTATCATAATTAGTAAGTACGAGTCACGAGTTACTCCGCTTACTTCGTTTAAGAAACGTAGAACCCAGTACCCGTAAGAATGTCGAAACATCACGTTTTAAACAATAAAAACTCAATAAAACGAGGCAAAGTATGAATGTAAACATGACAGGTTGGTGTGGGTTCGATTCCCATTTTTTATTTACATTTCCTTCGCTCTGGTGGCAAAGCGCGGCGTTGAGTTTCCCCACATAACACGCAATGCCTCCAGAATTCGGCGGAAAGAGGGAAGCGGAGTGTCTCCACACTAGGCTCCCACCACCTACCCTGCCACATGCGGGATACAGCGTGAAGCTGAAAAAAAAAGACTTAATAACATTGAAAATTATACCAAATAATCTTTGACTTAGTTATAATGATTTACCCGACCGAAGCGAGCCTACCTGCACGTCACCTTGCAGCCAAGTGCATGCTAAAATCCTTCTAAATACGATAGACCTTTGATTAAATCCAACGATAAGCGAATTTAGCTTCTATTTAAAGCCCATTATGACCTAATATTGTACAAAGGAAATATCAATTAGGTCTTATATGGAATTTTTAAGGTTTCATATTCTTGTGGTGGCGACGAAATTGGACCCCTGTTTATTGTATCGAAATTGGAGGACAAGTGCTTAAATAACGGCTAAATCGCCTTTTTTGTGTTTAAATTGCTTATTCCGCTTTTTTGGACGATCGCGTAAAAAAATCGAATATTTTAGTAAATAAATACTTTACTTGTTAATAGAATAGAATCCCGATTGGAGTAGATTATGGCCGTTGTGTCGCAGTGGTACAAGTGTGACTATAAAGTGAAGATTGTGTATTTGATTTCCACTCGCGGGAATTAATTATTTAGTATTTTCGTTTCTTCGCTCTGGTAACAAAGCAATGTGTGACGTTGTGTTCCTTTTAATTAGGCGGAAAGTAGGGAACGATCGAAGTAGTGTCTCAACACTAGATTCTCCCTGCCTACCTAGCTATAAGCGGGATACAACGTGAAACTAAAAGACTTGTGGTGAAAATTATTTTTTAAGCAATGTAGTGCATGTAATTTTTTATTATTGTATAAAATATTTCTAAATTTTAAATTTAATATATAAAAAAAAATCAGCTTCACGCTGTATCCTGCACACAGCAGGGTAGGCAGAGGAAACCTAGTGCTAAGACACTCCGTTCTCCACTCTCCGCCAAGTTCTGGAGGCATTGCGTGTTGAGTGGCGGAACTCAACGCCGCGCTTTGCCTCGACACCAGAGCGAGGAAATGAAAATATAAATGTAAATAAATATTTCTTTTCCTCGAGTGGGAATCCAGTCGATTTTACAATCACACTTTGTGCCCCTGCGCCATGACTGGCTTCAATGACAATATAACCTATATATAAAATATATACGACACTAGAACACTGGGTATAATTTTAACTTGGAAAAAATAGGAAGATAAAAAGAAACAAACGAAACCAAAGATATTATTATCTTGTCATTCAAAAAATACTGACCGTTTGGACTTAATGACGCATAGTATGTAGCATTTGATTTGTTATTTTTGATCTCATCGTGAATGTACGCATTCCTTATTTTGCATCCTAAACTTGTTTCTGCTGATGTCACAGGTGCGTCACCGTGACGTGGATGTATAGTTTTTTTTAGGAAAACTATAGAAAAATATGTTAGTAGAATTTAAAGAAAGGTATTTTTATTTATCATGACTGTAGATATCGATATGGATAATTATAGATTAGGTTTACATTTAGTTCTTTTCTGTTTGTTTGTTCTTAAGAATTTTTAAGGCGGAAATATATTATGTAATTATAATAATAAGGCAACGATTATAAAACTTAGTATATATGTATCTATAGTTACTTATATCATAATTCACTGTAAATAACACCTCAAATTTAAATAGATATACTGAAGATGTTAGAAGAAGTCTCTAAAGAAAAGTATGAAAGTAAACTTCTGCGTGATGATAAAGTGAAAATACAACTTATATCATCGAAATCGTACTCAATTATTTAAAAAAAAACAATAAAACAAAAAAAACAAAAAAATTGTTTGTTCACTTAACAAATTAATATTTTTTTACTATAATTGCCGAAAAACTCGGCAATAGATAAAGACGATTGAATAGGTTTTTTTCTCAATATTTTTTTATTTTATTTTCGTATGGAGTTGTTGAAACTGATTTTTTTCTTATAATGTGATCACTGCGTCACCCTACTGTATGTTAATAAATTTATTAAGATTTATTGAGCTTGTTATACATAATTCGGTGTCTCAAACGGGAACGACCTAATAAATTTCACCTTCATTTTTGTACGTCTGGATTGTAATATCTGCATATAGTATGTTTAATCGACTTCTGTAAGAAAAGGAGGTTATCAATTCGACTGTATTATTTTTAAAGTTACCTCAGAATTTTTGACTGGGTGAAGTGATTTTGATGTTTTTTTATATATTTGAAAGCTAGTGCTTCCGGTGTGTTCTTGGTCCATTTTTAGCCAATTTCTGACAATCGTATCTTTGAGATAATCATCATACGAGTATGTAAGTATTAAATTTGCAATAGGTTGTGCCCGACAAATGGAAGAAAAACTCAATTTCACACCAACTGATTCCGATGATTTTTTTTTATTTGAAAGGATACACTTTAAGGATTGTTTGGTGAACATTTGGTTAGGTTCTGATTATGGCATCCAAATGAAATTCAACATGTTTGTTTTTTGTTAAAAAATATAAAAATTATAAGGAAAAATATTGTTATAATTGGTGTCAGAACTGAGATTCCTCATTGTTGCATTTCTTTTCAACTAACTTCAAAAAATAGATGGTTCTCATTTTCAACCGGTTTCAAGAAAGGGAGAGGTTCCCAATTCGCTCGAATGTTTGTTATGTATGATCTTGCCAAAATGTTAATTTGCACAAAAATAATACTTAATTAAGATTGAAGTTCTAAATTCATACACTACATACTCGTTAGAGAAGTATCCTTTTAAGTTTCACAGATCACTTAAAATCGTAAAATAAATTAATTTTAAAATTAAAAAAACCGACTTCAAACAACTAACTAAAAAATAATTTTACATAAATTAAACAATCGCATAATCCGTAAATGGGTAAAGAACTCCCTGTGGACGAGACCGACTCGCGCTTGGTCGATTTTTTTCTTAAATACACTTAAATAAAAATTCGTAAATTTCAAAGGGACGTAGCCGCACAGGAGCCGCTAATCTATACTTATAATAAATCTGTAGAAAAGTCGTTTCTGTACATTGAAAATATTTAAGAAAAAATTAGCCAGGGTGTTAAAGGATAACTAACAGAATCCATTTCCAACATTTTTGGAATTTTTGTCTGTTTGTCTGTTTGTCTGTTTATGTGAACACGTATCACGTAAAAAGTACACAATAAATTTAAGCAACTTTTATACATAAAAATTACAAATAAATCAAGGTAGGTTTTAG
>JAATLQ010021899.1:8170-35708 GCA_013421005.1 Heliconius erato x Heliconius himera
ATACTTATATTTGACATGCGAGGAAATAACTGTATCTAAAGCGTATTATTACTGTTATGTTTACGAATCCGTTAGGAAGTGGTTCTGATTACGTTATTATGCGTATATATACTATTATAAATTTAATTTGATGAGATGATATTTAAAATGTATATTGATACTTTTTAAGGAGACGAAACATCACAAGGGAAAATTACTGATAATCAACAAACGTCACTTAATGTTCGTCTATTGAATACTTCAAACGTAAACAAACGTATTTAAAGCTATTGAATACTTTACATTAATAATATTTAAATAAGTTTATTTTTTGGAAATGTCTCAGCTTAAGTTTTTCTAAGTCACGAAAACGTAAATATTATTAAAATAGATAGTAATATAATAATGGAAGGCATACGAATACTAAGAGTTAATTACGTCATTCAGTACTTTGATCAGTTAAGGTCACTATAAAATGAAGAATAAATATTATGATTGTAGAGTATCGGCGGCCATTTTGGTTCGTTCTCGTGATTTGTACCGCGCGTGACACGTCATAGCTGGCCATCTCGCTCTCGCATGCTTTCCGCATATAGCACCATTGTAACCCGACACGTTTCTTACACACAGATTTCACAACACGGTCCACACTTTCACAACTAAAATGTTTTGTTTAATTAACATAAATAAATTAAGAATCTACTGATATTTCGTGACATGGTTGTTTCTTTTCCTGCAGTCTCCGAACAGCCTCAGCGACGAGGGCGCGCTGCTCCAGTAACCTTTCCACGAGATCCACTGGTTCTTGCTTTCTTATGTAGTACGGAGCGGCTCTCGCTCGAGCTTGCAGGTGGAGCTTTTGCTTGAGCCCGAGCGTAAGCTCCTCAATGGCAGGCAGCCTGGACGAGGCTAGCGGCCGTCCGTCCTCCCTGCTCGCGTTACGGCTGTCATACCTCGAAGTCTCTTTCAGCATAGCGTTGATCGCTATTATGAATCACTGACAAGGACGAGCTTCACTGGGGACGCGCAACTGACAGCGTTTGCGAATGTGGAATGAATGAGCGACTAGCGAGTGGGGCGAGTCGACCCCAGTGTAGGATTGCGGGGGGGCGGCGGGGAGGGCGGTGACGTAGTCAGATGCGCAGTCGTGCCGGCCTGTATACAAACAATACGATGGACGTAAATAAACACGACTCGGAGCAGACACGCCTGTAACGTGGACGGTGCTATCTTTGTGTTAGTGGTTCAACTTGTCGATCCACTTGCGCGCATGGGAAGTGGAAAAATCTTTGGACGGCCCTCGCTTAGGTGATATATTTACTCGGTAAACTTATGATTTATCTTTTTGATCTCAATAGTGCTTGTAATACGGTCAGGGCTGAATACAATGAGATTTGACCTATATGATTGTATAATTTATATAGCTACAATGTACCTTGCATAATAACTGTCTGTCAAAGAAAAACTAGTACAACTAGAAAATAATTATAGATATTAGATTATTGTTTTTAGATTGTTTTAAAAATTGGCAAGAAATTGAATGTATAGGTAATTCATTTATATGTATACTTATGTAATTCAAAGTAGAAACAATAATTACAGTAAAATTTATAAGACTAAGTATTCTAACTTAAATTATCTTTTTTTCTATCTTCATTTATTTATTTTGTATTTGTTTAGGTACATAAATCTTTACGTTTTCAATATTTCTATATTATTATATCTATATTATTTTCGCTAATGTACTGTATTTAAATACAACATTATAAATATTTCATAAAATTCAATTTAGATTTATAGTACTAAATTTGATCACACAAGTTTTATTTGCTTAACGATAATATTGATTCTGTAATTTTATTGTTTAACACTAAATACCTGCTTCGTACTTCTATACGTATTCATAAAAGTTTAAAGTCATAAAAGATAGTAAATGAAATATTTCAACTGTTTCAAAATGAACTATAAGTCCGACATATTGAGTTCATATTAATTATTATTTGGTAAATCGTATGTAAGTATTTGTAAACATGTTTGTATGTAGAGGTGAGGCGGCCGTTTCGCTGAACTAAAGCTAAAAACGGACGTTGCCCTCGGTTTTTGTGCGATTTTTTCCTGCCGAATTATCTGAGTTCGTTGTTGCTTTTTGGTAGGTATTTTTAAGCACGTGTCGCAGAAATCACCAGAAAATGTAAACAACAATATTTATATAGCAAGTCGCCTTATATAAATAAATTAGTTTCGCGCTGTATCCCGCACACTGCAGGGTAGGCAGACGGAACCTAGTGTGTTAAGACACTCCGTTCCCCACTTTCTGCCGAATTCTGGAGGCATTGCGTGTTGAGTGGCAGAACTCAACGCCGCGCTTAACCTCGACACCAGAGCGAAGAAATGGAAGTATAAATTTAAGTACATATTTCATCTCCTCGACTGGGGATCGAACCCACAACCAGTCGGTTTTACAGTCACACCTTGTGCCCCTGCGCCACGACTGGCCTTATATATCAGTAAATTAAATTCGTAAAGATTTTAATACATTCTAACCTAAGTTTATAGAAAGAGTTAGGTTACTAGTTCTATTAGGTAGGTTAATTTTTGGAGGCTAAATTGGTTAAAGTCATGAAATAATAAATAAAAAGCTTATCTTTTCGATACGTAAGGCGATCAAAGTATTGGCTATCAGCACGTGTGCTATCTATTGGTAATATTTTTATCTTTGAATGTGATGTTGTGAAGATATAGGTTTTTTATCTGGTTCATAAAAAATATTAATTTTAAAAAACAACGCTTGATAAAATAGAATATATAATAATTCTCACATTTTAAAAATAAATCAATTATTTACTAGAAAAACAATAAGGTCATAAGTTTATTAACATAAAAAGCTAGTTTAATCGTCAGCACATGATTCATTATTTATATCACGGTTAGTTAGATAAATAAATATTAAATATTTTTTATTTGATGTCTTTAAAAAAAATGGAATATATACATACTTAAAAGTACTTAATCTATTTTTAAAGACAGATTAGTTTTAGAAATGCGATGTTTGCAAGTAAATTGGGGCGTTGACTTTCAAATTTCTTTATAGTTGGTAATAGTGTACACGTGTTGTATTTGCGCTCAAGTGAAACAGTCAATACACTGTGCCGTTTAAAAACAAAACGTCCAAAGATAAGCGATTATCAGCATAACTATGTGTTTGTATACAACTTATATTACAAGTGATCTGGTTATCATAATAAAACTAGCGACGGCCTTCGATTTTATCCACATCGTCTACATTTATCAAGATAAACAGATAGATTTATATATAAAACTCGTGCCTAATAATACGTATATTTCTGTTCATTATATATTTTTTAGTATACTTCTACATATATACAATGCATATATTTTGAGCTTTCGTAACATTTGTAATAAAATAAATTTATAATGTCTCAAAACTCTTCCGCCATGCTGACCTTCGAAAGAAAAGATAAGAATATAAACTAATTTTAAAACTGTCTGTAGCGAGCGTTGCGTGTGTAATTTTTATGAAAACTCCATTAGGTTAACGATTGGATGGGGCTTTAAAACTGCTAGCGACATCTTTTGTGAGATAGCACGAACTATTACATAAATTAGTATCATTTAGTACAAAACGATGGCGGCTATTTCGATTTTAATAATCATCATAAAAATATTTACATATAGCAATTTATAGTTTATTGTAAACACCTATAAATTTTATATGGAAAGATATTATTCAATATGTAATTTTAAAATCATTAAATTTCTTACATAATACCTATTATATGATTAGTAAGTTCTTATGGTACTTTTCCTTGTTTCGGTTTTAGCATAACGAAGCAAAGTTAGATAATCACGTTTTTTTTTTGCGTGGCTTTTTATTTTTTCATAATACTAATTATGATACAAAGTGTGAATCAGGTTCACACTGCATCCGGTATTGCGTGATGAGTGGCGGAACTCAGCGCCGCGTTTTACCTCGAACCCGAGCGAAGAAATGGAATTATAATTTTAAATACATTCATTCATTGCGTCGAGTGAGAATCGAACCCAAAATCTGTCACGTTTACAGCCGCACGCTAGTACCCCTGCGCCACTACCGCCTCTAATAATAAAGTATGCTCATTTAATTTGACAGTAAACCAATTTTTCAACTATTTTATGATTTTTTTTAAATATTTTGCATTTAGTGGAATAGTAAGAGAAAATACTTCGATCTTTAGGGAAGATACTTCGATCTTTTATTGTTTTTCCTAGTCGTGTTGAATGGAAAATACAGACATTATACAATTACTGACCTGAATGTGAATCGAATGGTTTTTAAATTTAAAAACGAATAAGACTCTATTAACTTTCGGTCCGTATATAATAATTGGTCTCCATATTATTATTATTTTATTTGATAAAATTTTAAAATATAAAAAAGTCACTCTAACACTAAAGCTAAAGTATTCAACGAGTTAAACTCGTTTATTTTAAATTTGTATACATGCACTCTCTAAGCAAAATTGTTTACATAAACAATAGAATAAGTATACCTATTACACTACCTATTACATAATAAAACAAAATCAAATATTTTGCATTTGAAAATAGTCAACATTTTTCAAACGTGTAAAATTCCGTGAGCGTACGTTACAACGGAATTTCGACAGTTCTGGTTTTCGAAAATATTTATAAAATTCTCAATTTTATTACCATAGCGGTATAAATCACACGAGTTTATTGACTTTATATTGTGTATTTTATTAGTCGTCGCCCGCATATCTTTTAAGGAAAAAAAAAGAACTCTTATAAAATCACTTTATTGTCCGTCTGTCGGTCTGTCAATAGCCTTTATCTCAGGAACGCTTGGAGATCGCGAGTTCAAATTCAAACCACATACTCAGGTCTCTTGATTTCCCGAAGAAGTCGTATTTCAGTAAAAAAAGATATGGCTTTTTATATAGCATAAAACGCGTATTTCGACACTATAAAGGCAATCAAAATTAAACGGGACTTCCAGTTAACCTGGAATTATAAAATTTGGCAGCTAGCATCTACAGGTAAAAATTTTAATATATACATGTTTTTTATTATTAAATGAAAAAAAAAAATTATGATTTTTATCTATATAACTAAATGTAAATTAATATACTATTTAATTATTTATCATTAGAAATTTACAAAAGATACTGTAACTATGACGAAATTCACTCAAGTTATCTCTATATACAGGATGGAAGAGGCAGCGCTCCATTTACGGAAACAGCATATAGGGTAAAATATTTCAAACCTATACCTAAAGAAATTAATTAAGATGCCTCAACAGTTTGGACGTAGGATTTTTTTTTCATTTCAAGATTTTTATCCATACCTGTATTTCGTGTGACGCGATTACGTATAGATCCCAATAACATAAACACTTACTACTACAAAAATACTACTAAAGGTTAAACAACTTTGAACTTTATCGCTAATACATATACGACTCAATTTCGAAATGAGGCGTGTGCGGCGGTATTCCTTTGATAAGTTTATGTGTGCGTGCGTCATCCTTACAAATGGCGTTTTGTTTTAAAATAACAATTTTATTATTTATTTTGTTTGAAAAAAAACTTTTTCATTTTTGGGAATTTATTTTTTTCTGAATTATATTAGGCTTTTATAGAGTAGTTAAAACTGTGGTTTCATTTAATGTGGTGCTGACACTTCCAGGACACACACATTATACAGGATAATAAGACAGTAAAAATATTTTGTCTGTACATTTAGTAAATTTGACTAAAATGGATAGAGGGACACTTAAAAAATATAATAGAAAGCAAAAAGATTTTTTTTTAATTTCTTGTCTGTCTGTCGACATATTTTTGTCCGCATTTTTCTCTGAAAGTACTGAACCGATTTACTTGAAAATTTCACCAATTGCTTTGTTTTAACTCAACTTAACTACTAAAGTTTAGTTCATCAAAATCGGTTCATTAAAAAAAAAGTTATCATCATTTGAAAGAAGTCGTAATTAATTCAACACAGAGATAAAGAACGATCTTGAAAAAAATATCAAGTAAATACAAAGATTTTTTGGTTGGTTCGTTCATATAATATATGTAACTAATTTAAAAATTGTACAAGAGTTAATATGCAATTATTACAGTTATTTTACAAAGAATATTATGAATCCTTCAAATCAATAATTTAACATTTAAGGCTGTTTCTGAATGAGTAAATTAAATTATTCACTGACATCAGCACATTTAACAGAGTATATTATATAGGTAAAAAGAACATAAAGTTACAAAAATATATACGTGTAATAAATAATGAGCTTTATGTATATTTTATAAATATTAAATATCAACAATGGTCGTATTTTTTTATTTAAAACAATCAAAAATTCTTTGACGATAATGTCGTAAAAAATCATAATAGAAGTCATTATAGTTATCAATCAATTCTGCTTATTAAATCAATAATCATGTATTTTATGCGGGCAAAGCCGTGGGCGAGCCGCTAGTTATGATATAAGGTCTCGTAATAATTATTTACAAAATTTAACAATGCCTCCAGAAAATGGCGGAAAGTGGGGAACGGAGTGTCTTAACACTAGGTTCCGTCTGCCTACCCTGCTGTATGTGGGAGACAGCGTAGAGCTGAAAAAAAATAATACATTTTACAATACGAATGTAATTATTATCTTAAAATACAATTAGCGCGGTAAACTATATTAAAACTATATAATTACAATACAAATTCGAGAATTACTATATAAATCTAAAGGGTGATACTTATATCTGTTTATAATTCTATTTATGTTATTATTTATTAAATATTACTAATAATTGAGGCCAGCCATGGCGCAGCGGCACGAAGTGTGACTGTAACACCGACTGGTTGTGGGTTCGATCCCCACTCGAGGAGTTTAAATATTTACTTAAATTTATATTTCCATTTCTTCGCTCTGGTGTCGATGTTAAGCGCGGCGTTCTGCAGCTCAACACGCAATGCCTCCATAATTCGGAAGAAAGTGGGAAACGGAGTGTCTTAACACTAGGTTCCCTCTGCCTATCCTGCTGTGCGGGATACAGCGTGTATTAATTGCATTGCAATATTTAAATCTATGTACTACGATCATATGACGTCACGAGCCACGATACGCGACTAAGAACTTGCAACTACATGTCGTGTCAAGTCCGCGAACGCGCGGACATCGCGACGTCGCGATCAAACATGATACAACAATTGACGTAGTTTTCTATTAAATTGATAAAAAATTTTTTAGTTCTTTTTTTATCAGCTTCACGCTGTATCCCGCACTCAGCAGTGTAGACAGAGGGAACCTAGTGTTAAGACACCCCGTTCCCCACTTTCTGCCGAATTCTAGAGGCATTGCGTGTTGAGTGGCAGTACTCAAGGCCGCGCTTTGCCTCGACACCAGAGCGAAGAAACGGAAATATAAATTTAAGTAAATATTTCATCTCCTCGAGTGGGGATCGAACCCACAACCAGTCGGTTTTCGGTCGGCCTCAATATATAATATGTATAGTAATTCTGTAGTATACAGTTATAATTACAAAATGTCGTCAGTTCTATCCATACTAGTGTTTTTGTTCCGTCATTGACCTCGTTAACTTTCTCTTCTGCACTAAAAGCCTTTATCCTTTAAAAAATATTCGTTATGAAATGTTTTATGGAAGCTTCATATTTTAAATAATTTTGACATTGTTAAGATTCTTGAATATTCTTTTTCAAAACCACGTATGATGATTATAAAAATAATAGTAAAATATTTTATATAATTTTAGAAAATTTTGTATATTGAGATCAGTTGTGCCGCAGGGACACAAGCGTGGGACTGTAAACGTGATAGGTTGTGGGTTCCATTCCATTTCGAGGAATCGAAATATTTAATATTTTCATTACCTTGCTCTAGTAACGAGGCGAAACGTGGTTTCCGCCAATCAAAACACAAAGCAGACTTCGGATTGTCAAGTGGGGAACGGAAGTGTCTTAATAAGAACGGGAGTTTTTTAAGTTTAAGGTTCTCCGATTTCCTCTGCTTCCCTGCTATAAGCGAGATACAGCGTGAAGCTAAAAAAAAAATGTATGTATATATAAATAGTCATAATAATAATTGCATTTCTTCGTGATTTAGTTTTCAATGTCCTAAATAGTTATATTACCTTAACTATTTAACATTTTCCATAAATAAGTAGGTAATATAAATTTATACATAACTAAGAACTGCTGTTACAAAATCTAGTGGTTATCAAAGCATTAAGTCGGTTGGTGGGTCTCCGTTACCTCATACAGAATGATGGTAAAAGTGTTGTCTCATATCGATAACTTTCTAAGTAAATACTTATAAATAGATGTCTTTTGGTATCAGCTACATGTATACATAATAACTAAGAAGTATAATAAAAACAAAAACCCCGACTGCATCAAACTAAAAAGAAAATAAACAAGCCCAATAGTTTATTAGGATTAACAGTCGGGACCTCTTTAAATTATGCGGGGTTCCTGATAAAGATTTCATTGATTGAAGAATTACTTATAGGTCCCGACTCTTAATCCTAATAAACTATTGGGCTTGTTTATTTTCTTTTTAGTTTGATGCAGTCGGGGTTTTTGTTTTTACAAATATTTTTTTATTTTTTATTTTTTTGTTAGAATTTATAATGATAATGATAATCATGATATACCTTTTTGAAATCCTGAAATTAAGCTCTTGAATTTGATACCCATATTGTAGTATTCGAAATGATTTTTTTTTTATCACTAAGTCCAATGGCGTACCACATCCGCCATGATTATTTTTTATTAACGTCACCTATCTAAGAACACTTGGGCTGCTAATACGAATCTAACGGTACCTCAAATGTGTAAATCCGTTCAGCGGTTCTGGAGATCCGAGGTAATAAAGAATATTACATACATACAAGATACGCGCGAAAAACATAACCCTTCCTTAGCAGTCGGGAAAAAATATAAATATCTAAACTACAAAATTTTGTTTCGATGGAATATTTTACATTTCGATAAATATATATATTTTTTCAATAACAATATAATTAAGTTATGAGGTATAAAAAAATTGGATAGAGCCATAATAAAATATACAATAATATATAGAGTTGCCTTACGGGATGTTGTACAACACTACGGGTTGCGTATATTGAAATGTCGAAAGAAAGTGAACGAAACGCTTCGACGCCAGTGTAGTACACACCGTCGCGTCGACCGAACCTGTATTTTTGGGTACACCTTGTATTCTATTTATTTACGTTAAAAATGAACTTTTTATATTTATAACTGTAGTTAAAATTATAAATAAAAATGGATTTGTTGAGTGAAGCAAGTAACGGTCCAAGATTATTAGCGGCTCGTCATATAAGCGCTGACCCACCACTCCAAGAAGTAAACAATGCAATCAATACAACGCTATTGTGCCATACATATAGCCTTCAACCGGATTTCGCCACATATTTAGCAGGTATTTCTTTTTACAACAGTTTGAAGATTTAATTTTAATGTAAATTAATTTAAATATTAGCTGAAATTGGTCCTTTTAATTTTGTTTTTTTACTTAATTTTATTGAAAAAAAATGAAAGTAACTTTGGTATAAAAAAAGTGAGAATTAACATTGCAATTTCCAAATTAGAAATTTTGGTTCTTAGAATTAATAATATTAGAATTTGAGCACGCAACCACGTGTCCGCATTATATTATAACATTTAATGTATCTACTTAAATGATTTATAAATTATATTATAATATATATATTCAAAGAATATAAGGTTAGTATCCCACAATATTTAAGGATTTCAAATATTGTAGATTAGAAAATGTAGGTTTTGAACACATGTGCTAAGTCCAACGACAGTTTGTCGCAGACCGATTAAATTTAGAAGACAGGTTTAATATTAGTGTAGGACATAAATAATACTAAACCTGTATTACAAATTCTATTTAATGTGTAAGAAATTATAGTCAAATATATAAGACAGAGCAACTATTATATACGTATAACTGTAACGCCATATAAAAAAATATAGTTTTTATTTAAATATATATAAAAACAAGTAATTAACATATTCTAGTTCTAGTTCTTGTGGAATTTTGCGGAAATAATAAAAAAAAATACAATTAAAAAAAATCTATAGGGTTAACAACCTACGTATATCGCTTGAAGCAAAAAAAAAACTTAACGATCCTATAGTATGTTCCGGTGCGTCGTACATAATATCCGGAAAAGCAGCAAAGGTCAGCCAGCCTAAATGATATTTTTTCACGCAGAACATCGATTACCTGAGTGACAGGAAGTGAGTTATGGCAAATATTCGAATACGAGTTAATAGATCAGTGATATATGATACGAGGGTACTTTAACATCACTAAAATACTATGATTAAATTAATGACTCGAGACCAGTTGTAACGCAGAGGCACAAGCTTGTGACTAGTTGTGGGTTCGATCCTAACATTCGATCATTTCCTCCAGGAAATGAAATATGTATTAAAATTTATATATTAATTTCTTCGCTCTGGTGTCGGGGCAAAGCGCGGCGTTAAGTGCCGCCACTCAGTATACAATGCCTCCGGAATTCGGTGCAAAGTGGGGAATGGAGTGTATTAGGAACAAGGTACCCTCTACCTACCCTGCTGTGTGCGGGACACAGCGTGAAGCAAAAAAATTAATTTTCATTAAACTAATCACGTAATAATATAAAATAACCAATATTACTGGTAATAACTAACATATACTGTTAATAAATAACTAAATATGTTATTTAAAAAAATGATATGAACGTACTGGTGTTACATTCTGAGCCAGGCATTTATTAATTGTATTAATAGAGATCGCCTTGAACCTGATTTAATTATCTTGGCTGCAATAGAAGCTAAGATAACTAACATGATGTACACGATAATTTTACAATATATTAATAAGAAGATAAATATAAGTACGTACATATATAGGCCAGTCGTGGCGCAGGGGCACAAAGTGTGACTGTAATTCGACTGGTTATGAGTTCGATCCTTCGTTTTCTTAAATTTATATTTCCATTTCTTCGCTCTGGTGTCGAGGTTAAGCGCGGTGTTGAGTTCTGCCACTCAACACGCAATGCCTCCAAAATTCGGCAGAAAGTGGGGAACAGAGTATCTTAACACTAGGTTCCCTCTGCCTACTCTGCTGTGTGCGAGATACAGCGTGAAGTGAAGAAAAAAAATCTAAATCGAGGCTCTCTTATATTATGAAGATTCTTTACCTGAATTGCGTAGCTTGATCTTGACAAAAGTCCATGATAAATATTACTTGGGCTGAAAAATCTCCATCAAGAGCTATAAAAATTATTCCAGCGCCACTCACACATTAATATAACTTTTATAGAACGAACGAACATAAATCGTTCAATAAAACGTACGTGATCGAATATCGAATCAAAGCTCAAAAATATTTTTCTAAAAGTGGCAGTTTATTCATGGTAAATAACATGGTATAGGAGACCATGTTATTCTCTTGTTTCTTATAAATCTATAAATGCAATTGTTTATTTTTAAAAAAGAAAACAAAACCAAACACTTTAATGCAATTATCATATAAGCCTTAACAAATTTCAATTTCAGCATACATTGCTTAGTAACAACTAATATGCTTTCTATTTTTGACCAACCCTACACTACGTCAAGGCCTATAAGTACAACAAAACGCGAAAATGAGGTTAGTCTTGGCAATACATGCGTGTGACTGTAAATACGGCAGGGTATGGGTTCCATTCCCAGTCCAGGTAATAAAATATTTAATATTTTCTTTTCCTAGCTGTGGTAAAGAGGCAAAGCGCGCCTCCAGAATTCAGTTGGAAATGGGGAACGGAAGTGTCCTTGTGGGGACGGAGTTTCATAACATTAGTTTCCCAGGTTCCCCCCCCCTACCCTTCCATATACGGGATATAGTGTGAAGCTAAAAAGAATATAAATAATAAACGAGAAAATTACTTAATTATAGGAATACCTTCTAACTTATATTATCACGAGACAGGATGGAATAACGACCATCACGTGTCTAAAGTTTAGTTTGGCACGCCTTAAATATTATATTATAAATATTATTGCGTGAATATTATTTTGTTGGGTGTCTAATTTAAAAGACAAAACGATATTGTTGTCTCTATCTATCTTATGTTGTCCTGTTACAATTTTCAAATTACTCTTTTCCATATTCGTTTCATTAATTAACTAAAGACCCGCTCGCGGCTTCGTCTGCTTGAACTATGTAATTATTAATTTACTAATCGACATTTCTTTCGTTTTCTAGTAGTAATATCAGTTTAAAAACAAAAACTATACACATATTGAAAAGTCAGATTTCAGCCAATTATTTATAGCAATTTTCTCGAATTCTTATAATATTATTCTTTAAAATAGTATAACTTTATTGATAGATTTTTTTTTAATTTTCGCTTGCTTGCTACTGTTGAAGTGAAAAATTATAGATCTCATTTTACAGTTACACGACAACTAAAATGAATTTAATATGGTATATATTAGATTGATTTGAGTTGTTGTATAACGATATGAACTGTTTATAGTGGTTTGATTTTTTTAATTTATAAATTTACCGGATTTTTTTTTATTAAAATAACGATAAAAAGAAAATTTTATTTGAATTATAGCATATTTAGTTAACGTGTTACTTTTAAAAAAATATTTAATGTCAAAAATTTCACGTATTTGCAGAGACGGCTCATTTTTACTTATCTGATAATTATGTTGAATTTGCTCAAACTATTACATCAGACACTGAAAAACAAATATTTAGTTAAACTTTTTCCTCTACATGACAAATTAAATATCCCTATATATATTTTTAAGGAAATATGGAATAATTAAAAAAAAAAATTCTTCGTATATTCAAATACTTCGAGGTGAGAGGATAGAACCTGGAGATAATTTATTTGTGTTTCCACATATATTTCGTGCTGAACAAACATATTCTTTTATTTTATGTAATGAAATAGCAGGTTTCATCTACGTAATCTACGTATATTTTGAAATTACAACATTCATGGGAATAAAATGTAAAACTAAAAAGTAAAAAACTTCGTGTATAACTAATCCACATCGAATTCCATTATTGTTTTCTTTTAGCTTCTTGCTTCAAGTTCATAGATATACAAGATAGGCAAAGAGGCCTGGGTACCTAACCTAGTTAAGTTAAGACAGTGCGTTCCCATTAATACACTTCCATTTCCCACTTCCCGCCGAATTCTGGAGGGATTGCGTGTTAGGTGACGTAACATAACGCCGCGCTTTGCATTGTTTAACGTGGAAGTGAAAATATTAAATATATAATTTCGTCCAGTGGCAATCGAACTCACAACCTGTCGTGTCTACAGTAGCACGCCCCTGCGGTATGACTTGGCTCAATACATATACATAGTTATCAAATTATAAATCTTAAACAATTATACAGATTATAAAAAAAATCTCTACAAATTTTAAATCCTAAATGCTATTTATCTTTGTACACAGTTCTCAAAAGTAACGCGTGGGTAATTTGGTCATGCGGTCTCGTGGTTCTGCTGACGTTATGTGTTCTCTACATAATCACGCTGCGGTCGGCTCTACGATATTGGAAGGAGTCTGGTATCAGCATAGCGATAGTTCTAGCTGTATATCCTGTAAGTATAAATCACTTTTCAATTTTTAGACAATAGATATAGCAGGTAGTGTTAAGACACTCCGTCCCCCCATTTTCCGCCGAAACCCAACGTTGGGCTATAAAGAATCATTTGAGTGATATAAATAATAATTCATTCCCTCGAGTGGGGATCAAACCCACAACCATCGCGTTACAGTCACACCTTTTTGCCTCTCCGCCACGATAACCTAAGTATTAACTTAATTAGAAATATTTTAATAAAACCTAGTTTTAAAAATATCTATTTAGAAAACACTAAGGAGATAGTGTTAACTGTTTCATACATAATTTTGGAATATTTTTTTCTTTGTTGCTTTAATGATTGTAGAAGCGAAGTTGTCGGCTTCCGCAAAAAAAAATAAGTAAGTCTGGTCAGTCTAATCTAGTAATGAGTATTTGTCACTAAATTGGCTGCAATTTTTTATATGTTTTTGTACTTTTACTTCATTATTGCGCCTGGCACCAAGGTCGGGATCGAACAGATTTAAATATATTTCTTAATTAAGTATTAATTAAGACTTAAGTATTAACCAAGATAATATAAACCCAAGCAATTACACAGTATTCAGTTGGAGGCCAGTCGTGGCGCAGGGGCATAAGTGTGTGACTGTAAATGAGTCGCGTTTACAGTCACACACCGTTGTAGGTTCGATCGAATGAACATTCAACACGCAATGCCTCTGAAATTTGGCGGAAAGTGGAGAACGGAGTGTCTTAACACTAGCTTCTCTGCCTACCCTGCTGTGTGCAGGATACAGGGTGAAGCCTATTTAATTTACAAATTTTTTTTTACTTACAAGTTTAACGCTAATTTCTACCGACACTACGACTTTTGTAGGTTAGAACTATGTTTATTTTGTTAGATATATTTATACACAAAAAAAACCGGCTGAGTGTTAGTTGGACTCTTGAAGGAATCTATAACATTTTCTATAATAAGGAAAAAAAAATCATGTCTGTTGTATGGGAGCCCCTTTAAATTTTTATTTTATACAGCAACAGAAATAAATTATCTGTGAAAACTGCAACTGTCTATCCCTAGTACGAAAGTAAACCTTACTTTTATAGCTTGAAGTTGCTTGAAGTGAAGGTGCCGTTGCATAAGCCGACATTAAAGTTTCGTAAGATGACGGCTAAATGCGTATTTAATTATTTCTAGTCAGGAGGAAGAAATATATACACATGTAAAACAGCTTTTACATTACATAAACTAAGCATTTTGATTAGAAAATAGCTTCCTCGTATAATATCGTAATATATTTAATATACATATTTATTCCATACATACCGCGGGTAGTATGCATATTTCTAATAATCTACACATATTTTTTTAATATATCAAATAAAATTTACACAACAGTTTTATTCTTGATATCTATAGTAATCTACAGGTATTAATTTAATGTTATAAAGAGAAAATATTTGTATGTATGTTTGTAAGGAATAAACTTAAATACTACTTACGACACGACATTACAAAGGGAATCAAAGTTAATAGAGTACTTTCGGTTGACCTAGAATTATACGTAAACTTTGGCAGCTAGCATTTATAGGTAAGTACTAGTTCAAGGGAAAAAGAATAATAGCCTTAAAAGGGGATCAAAATTTGGCATTAAAGCTGCTAGTTCAAGTGAGGTATCAGATGAAAGGGATCTGGCTAAGATAAGTTTGAATTTCAGAAGAAGGTTGAGACCTCCAATTTATGTACGGAAACTACGGTGGACAGGCCGACTCGCGCTTGTCCTATTTTTTTCAATGAAATGTCTATAGCTTTTTACTTTTCGGATTTTTTCTTGTATTGTAAGTTCTCATTTCGTGCCAAATTTCATATCTGGTGGTCCACGAGATGTATGGGTTTTGATTACGCAGCGAATTTCCTACAAAATACAGTAATAACGATGCATAAACGATCGCATGTTTTGAATGCGTTGACTTATAAGCTAGATTTTTTCTGTGCTCGAAGGGACCGTGGACTAGAATATTTGAATTTCAGATTAATATATCTACGCCATCTCGAGACAATTGTTATTTACAGACAGATAATAAAGTGATCCTATAAAGGTTTTGTTTTGTGTTACAAAATCCGCATATTTTTTCCAAATCAGAACTATAACCACGTCTTGAATGTACAAAATGTCAGAGATTAACTACGCCTCCATATCTACAATTCACACTTAATTTTCACTGATATTTTTCCCTATACGTAGAGAAAAATAAATCAAATATTTCTTTTGTGATAACAAAAAAGTCTTGTGATAATAATTTGTTTATTTTAGAGGAAATGTTGTAACAAATATGATATATTTAGTTTAATTCACACACAAGTTCATTTGAATTAGCGCATTCATATTAGAAAAAAATTAAATCAGCTTCACGCTGTATCCCGCACACAGGGTAGGCAGGGGGAACCTAGTATTAAGACACTCCGTCCCCACTTTCTGCCGAATTCTGTAGGAATTGCGTGTTGAGTGGCAGAACTCAACGCCGCGCTTTGCCTTGACACCAGAGCGAAGTAATGGAAATATAAATTTAACATATCATCTTCTTGAGTGGGGATCGAACTCATAACCAGTCGTGTTTACAGTCACACTTTGTGCCACTGCGCCACGACTAGCCTCGGCCAGCTAAAAAAGCTATTAGCTTGTTAAAATTTAAATTTATATAAAACGTGATATAGAAAAAATAGAGATGTGTGCACGCAATGTTTGTACTTGGGGGAACATTAACATTTATTAAATCATTTTCATTTCCACGGTTTGATAACGAAACGAGGCACTGGGTTCTGCCGTAACACGCAATATGATGAAAAAAACTTGGCTTTCTTAATAAAATAAAATCAAATCAAATCAGCTTCACACTGTATCCCGCATACAGCAGGGTAGGCAGGTGGAACCTAGTGTTAAGACACTCCGTTCCTCATTTTCTGCCGAATTTTGGAGGCATTGCGTGTTGAGTGGAACTCAATGTAAAAAATTAAAAAAAAGTAAAAAAAAAACAATTTAATTTATTGACGGGAAAATGATTACTTTGAAGTCTTCTATTTTTATCAACAGCGATGGTAAAAGAACTTAGTATTCTTGTTCTCGAATAATGAACATATAATAATTAATAATTAACGTTTGTCAAACGTGGGAAACTTAATTTTTTAAAATAAAACCAGTTGTACTTGACCAAATAATAAGGCCGTGTGAAAAAATATGAGATAACAATAACTAACTAAGAAAAAATAGTCGCTTGTAAAAGGTGGTACTGCTGTATATAACTGTGCAATAATGATAGTTAAAAATATTATTTATTATTTACAAACAAATTATTCTACTATTAGCTGAAACTTTACTTTTTAGGGTTCCATACCCAAATGGTAAAGGAGGACCCTATTACCAGAACTCCTCTGTCCGTTGTTTGTATTCCAGTCCGTTTGTCACCAGGCTGAACCGTGACAATTAGATAATAAATATTTTTATAGATGATGTATTTCTATTGCTGCTACAAATAGTAAAGAAAAGAATAAAATAAATATTTAAGGAGGCATACACCCCTAGGAGCCTTACTCGTGCGCGAGTGCGACTCGCACTTGGCGGGATAGATATTGTCTTTAAACTAATAATGTTAAAACATGAAAATAACGAAAAACTTAATATTCCTCCAACCGATTACGGTCATTCTTTCGTTTCTTTCTTTGGAAAGTATACACTTCAAGAGTAGTTTGATGAAAATTTGTGATGGTTAGGTTCCGATTATGGGATCCGGTAGAAATTGAACAATTCGATTTTTTATTTTTAAAAATTATAATTACCACTTAAAAACTTCACGCTACTTCCCGCGAGCAGCAGGCGACTACCCTGCATGGTGAAAGAAAGGAATTAGGACACTCCATTTCCCACTTTCCGCCGAATTCTAGAGGAATTGCGTTTGAATCGACACCAGAGCAAAGAAATAGAAACATTAAATATTTTATTTCTTCGAGTAGGAATCTAACCCACAAGCTGTCATGTTTAGAGTCACACGCTTGTGTCCCTGCGCCACGACTGGCTTCAATTTATAATTTATATAAAGGTAATTGTTTTTCTTTTCAGGTGGTAGCAGCTACGGCTTTACTCACCACAGTGTTACCTCGAGTTCGAATCTTATCTGAGGCAATTGCCCAGGAGGCTGTGATGGTAGCCATGTATCACTTCTACTTTATTATATTAGGGGAATGCGGTGGAACTAATCAACTTATAAGGTATCTATATGATTTTGTCTTCAATGATAAACATGTTATTTCTGTAATCTAAAATGATTTCTTGCAGGCTTTCCGTAGAAAGTAACGTTTTGGTAAATGTGACTGTTATATGTATTTATGTGAAAAAGTAAATTTTCTCAACTTAAATTCAAGCTAAGAAAATTGACGTTTTTACATTAATAGTAATTTTAAAACTTTTGTGATTTCAGACGATCCGAGGGCTCTCAGATGGAAACAAGAGTTTTGCCATGCTGCTGTTGGCCTTGCTGCATCCTGCCCAGACCTCAAGTTCAAAAGTATTTTTTTTAATTATTCATTTATACAGTTTATTCTCACATAATTCTCTTTAAAAAGGGATCAATTAAAAACCTATATTTTATCTGAAATCTATACCTAAGCACAGTTTTGAAGCTAAACGTATTATTATTCTTCTTTAGCAGTACAAAGGTGGTGTATATTTATTGAAATGGAGGTTATTTTATTTTATGAAAAGGCTCTGATTTTAATATCGCATTTATATAACGCATTTTAAATAATCCTTGCATGTTGAGTGGCAAAATTTAACGACGCGCCGCGGCGGTCTTTTTGCCTTGGTGCCAGAGCGAAGAAATGAAAATATTCATAAAAAATAATTTATATCCCCGAGTCGGAATCGAACCCACAATTTATCCGTCCGTCTGTCGGTCTGTCAAGAGCCCCTATCTCTGAAACGCTTGAGGATATCGATTTAAAATTGAAACTCTTGATTTCTGAACAAAACTTATTTCTACATTTATTTAAAAAAAAGATATGGCCGTTTACATAGCAAAAAACGCGTATGTCGACACTATAAAGGGAATCAAAATTTATAAAAAGAATTATAGTATATTTGTTGTTAAATCCAAAAAATAAAAGCCTGAATTTAAAAAAAAACCTCAGAGATTTCCAATTTTTGTACGGAACCCTCGGTGGATGAGCCCGACTCGCGCTTGTCCAGTTTTTTTTAATATTTACTAGGAACAACAACTACCTATGCTACTATTGTGATGTAATGAATTTTATAAAATTGATTTTATTAAAAAAGAAATACAATTTAATCTTAATGGAAGTGGTATCGTATTAACTATAACTATCGCTAAATGATCTGAAAACCTAATTTAAAAAAATACATATATATGTAAATACTTAAATGCTATAATTATATTATAACACTATAATTTATATGATAAATGTTATTTCGTGACAGCAAGGTTAATTTGAGTATGTGGAACATGTGATATTGTAATCGAGTCCACTCTCTTTTTTTAATATCAATAATGTGTAAATGTATCTGAGTGTTATTAAGATAATTGTCTATAATATTACTTACTTTTCATCAGTTGTAACTTTCAATAAATATCTTTTAATTATAGGAAAAAATGGTGCTAGTTAACTTTATTAGATGCTTTTATTGAAATTAAAAAAACAAAGAGGCCATAATAAAATTATTTTATTAGTTTCTCTAAATAATTATTGAAACGTAACAGCTATCTAAACTATATAAAAAAATTAGCTTCACGCTGTGTCCCGCACACAGCAGGGTAGGCAGAGGGAACCTAGTGTTACGACACTCTGTTCTCCACTTTCTGCCGAATTCTGGAGGTATTGCGTGTTGAGTGGCAGAACTCAACGCCGCGCTTTGCCTCGGTACCTGAGCGAAGGAATGGAAATATAAATTGATTATAAATTTTATAAATATTTATTTTTTTGAGTCTTTAAGCTTTATTATGAAGCCCACATAAGCTGCTATCACATGGTATGCTGCTGTTAAAGATGTGCCCGATCATTAACAAAGTATACTTGCGGATACGAATCCGAAAACGGATAAAGATATGGATCTTAACGTTCTGGCTCAATCGATTCGGGTGATCTTGACAACCAATAAAAAACAATCCAATTATTTAATTTTTGTTATTTTATTAAGAAAAATTTAATTATTGGATTGCTTTTGTACGGATGTATCTTTCATTAGTTTACCAGGTTCCCTCTGATATACAGCGTGAAGCTTAAAAAAAAATAATAAAAATGTATTACATGTTGTTATTACTTTTTACATATTAAATGACTTTTTACATTTCTAACAGAAATGTATTTTTATATAATATATTTTTTGTCCTCACAGAAAAAGTTTGTGTTTTAAAAAAAAATATATATGTACTATATTTTTTACATATTAAATGACTATTCGACTATTTATATTTCTGTAATCATAGAACATTTTAAATTTCTTACAGAAAAAGCTTAACTTGGTTGCGGTACCTGGTGCTACAGATGCCTATAATCCAAGCTATACTCTACTTGATAATTCTCATACTCTGGTCAGAAGACATGGTACGTATTACGATACATTGGTACAATGATAGCTTTATCGTTTCAAGAAATTAGTAAATACTGAATTATGGACAGGCGCAGTGGCACAAGTGTGTGACTGTAAATGTGACTGGTTGTGGGTTCGATCCCCATTCTAAGAAATTTAATATTTATTATATAATAATATAAATTAAATATTTATTTAAATTTATATTTTCGCATGCAGCAGGGTTAGCAGAGGGAAACTAGTGTTAAGACACTCCGTTTCCCACTCTCCGTTGGGTTCTGGAGGCATTGCGTATTGAGTGGCGAAACTCAACGCCGCGCTTTGCCTTGATACCAGAGAAAAGAAACGATTTATATTTTCATTTTCATTTTTTCGCTCTGTTCTCGAGGTTCCTTCTGTCTACCTGTGGCGGAATACGGCGTGAAGTTAATACAATGATAAGATAACTTTATCGTTTTAACAAATTAGTAAATACCTACTATGGACCAATTATGTTGTTATTAATACTAGTAATGGTGACTCGTTATATTTGAGCAGTGTAAATAACATAAGAGGAGTGCCTTTTTGCTCTACACAAAATTTTAATTAAAACCTTTTTATATCATTAGGCATTTTCCGTTTATTATTGTAGAAAATATAGAGAGTATTTAGAGTAAAATATTGTTTTTAATTTTTCGCCTATTTTTATTTACCAAATCTGACCTTTTTATATTAATACCGGACTAACCAAAGAAGATACCAAAATTATTGTTTCAATGAATTTAAATATTATAATTTTTTCATAAGAACGAAGTAACTAATAATAAATTAACAACACAAAAACTCTCAGAGATAGAACTACAAATAGAAACCTTTATTTCTAACATATTAAAAGTCTTTTTCCACACTTAAGAAAGAAAAATACTTATTTAGCTTCACGCTATACTTATTTAGAAAACATATAAAAAATGAACCCACACCTCTCTGTAACCGTCCAAGCACATTGAAAAACTTGTAATGATCAGACAGCATGGACGGTTTCCAAGAAACGCGGGTTCAAATCCTCCTGGTATGTTTAAATATTTGTACGTTTTCTAAGTAACTTAATTTCTCTTGTTACAGATGTTATATATAAACAGCTTTACTTACATCCAGCCATTCATAGTGATATCTATTTTATCTGGCGTTTGGGGTATAATAATGTGCGTTCGCGCCGCTGAGGCTGCGGGCGCCAAACCGAAGCCTAGATTCCTGGCGCTACAACTTGTCTTGTTGATAGTCAAACTACAATGTGGATTTGCCAAAATATTGCCTGAGATTGTCAATTTGCCGTGCATTTTGGCGTTGCATCCGTCGGTGTTTGTTCATAGTAAGTATTTTTTTTTCTCATATAGCAGGTTAAGAAGAGATAACTTAGTAACAAGTTCCAGAACCCAACATTTTACTCGTTTGTTACACCGAGGGGAGACCATGCACACTACCATCTAGTTTACAGTCGGTACTATGTATATGTATTCAAATCTTTACGTCGTGGCGCAATGGCATGGTGTGCAGGCAGTAAGCGCGATGGTTATGGGTTCGATTCACACTCGAGGAAATTCATAATTCAATATTAATTTCAATTTAATTTCGTCATTCTGGTAACAGGACAAAGTGCGACGTTCAGTTCCTCCACATGCCACGCAGGATACACAGTGTCTTAATATTAGATTATCTCTGTTTACCCTTCTACATAGTACGGTACATTCAATCAAACTTATAACAATAATATATTTATAAATGCCCTATTACCTATTTCAATATTTTTTTTACAGTGATACAAAATATAATAACGATTTTGGAGATGCTGTTACTTTCGATATGGGCGTGGCGTTTGTATAGCAGATCACCGGGGAAGGCAATTGACCGGGTCCAACATGTCGTCGTCGCTGTTCTAGACGACAGCCTTAGTTCAATTGATAAAAGCAAATCTATTAAGTGTGAAGATTAATTATAAGAAATATATATTATAATAAAACAATTTTAATTATTTTTATGTGGAGGTTTTACACCTTTATCTTTATAACCCATGAGTGATATTATGCGCTCGATACTTAGTCTAATTTAAAAAAAATACTTTGATTTCAAGTATGATGTAGCTAGAACGTCGATTTAACCGTAAAGGCAATGAAATATATTTTGTTCTTTAGTCGTAAAATATTGTTCAAGAACGCTATCTCTTAAATTGACAAATCGTTTTTTTAATATAAGTACAAAACAGTTTAATAAAGTAAAATATTATATTTTGAGTTAATTGACCAAAAGGTTTGGATGGAGGATTAAGGTACTGCCTACACCTCTGAATTTTTCTATCTTTGATTTATTCTATTTCTAAGCTGAAGCTGCGAAAGTCTAACTTCAGGGTGGCCATGATTTGTTAATTGTACTGTATGTCTTCTTAATAGTGTAATTTAAAAACATTATCGCAAATCTGAAGTATGACCCTTCGTAAATATTACAATATTTACCGTTATTTTTGTATGTATTTTGTATTTTAAAAACAATTTCTAGCACATATCAAATAGATTTACCATATAATTTATTTGTATGAAAAGCTGTCATTCAATTAATAAAAAGCAAGTTATGTACACATTTATTGTTAATACATTTTATTTTATCAAATTTAATTTTAAGTCAAACCTCTGCTGTCTTTTATGATGACATTTTCTCAAGGAAAAGTAACTTTTGTAAAGTTAAAAATAACCGATGTTTCTAATAAAATATTATTAAAACCAACTTTTATATACTAAATATTTTAAATATTATAATAAGTTATTCTTATACAAAAGTTGTATTTTGTGCCTTTTATTAGGTAAGTGTAATTGTGTGATCCGATTTTTTTAATTTTATAATTGTGCCTATGATTGTATTCATGAAATAAAAAATCATGTACCTGATTTAATTCTATTATGTGAAGTCAATAAAAAAATAAAACACATATAATTGTTTATTACAAATTACCCAAATGTACGAATAATAATAGAAAATTAATTAATTAATCATTTTGAACATCGTCGTCGTGTTGCGATATATCAGATGTGTCTTCAGAAGGCGTCCCCGATCGAGAATTTTCTGAACCATAAATATTATGAAGTTCTTCTAATTTATAGTGAATTTTAACTCCTTTAGATGCTGTTTTGTTTACTTTATTTACGAGGGACTTTGTTTGCTCCTCTAATCTCTTTAAGCGAAGTTCACGTGCTGCAAATCTAGCTTCATGATCTATGTCTTGTGACGATGATGGCTCTTCTAAATCTATTTGTTTCTGTTCAGCATTTGAATCATCTTGTTCACCTACCTGTTGATCTTTATTCTGCTCTGTAGAGTCGTGTTTTAAGTGCAAAGTATCTAATTTTTCAATCATGTCATCTCCAAGCTGGAGAGTATTTGATATATTTGAAACCACAGATGAACAACCGCTTTCTAAATTTTCTAATCGTTTATCTTTTAATTGAAGTCGTTCATTTTGTTTTTTCACGTTTTTCAAGATTTCGCCAAAATCAACTTTAGGTCCCTCGTCGCCAGATACTACTTTATCTTCGTTCGTCTGTGTTGCTGTTGCTTGTTCAACGTATTCTTCTGTTAAATCAGTGCTGCTTGCAACATCACCAATACCTATATTTTTACTTGAATGATTTTCAAATTTTTTTACCTCTGTACATAAAGAAGTAGTGGCGACATTAATATCTTGATTATCTGGAATATTTTCTGTAATCGTTTGGCTACAATGAGTGCTATTTTCTTTAGATATTTGACAACTTTTTAATATATCAATACTGTTATTTTCAGTTTTTTCATCATTATTAACCCTGTCTGTTTCTTCTGTTGTTATATGTATATTTGTCACTGTATCAATATTTGATTCAAGGTAAAGATTATTGGATGTTTCTGGCGGATTATGTCCAGTAATCTCGATATTTTCTGTCACTGATTGTTCAACCACACATATGTCTTTAATCGTATCACCGACTTCATCTTCTGTTTCTTCATAACTTTCTATTTTGGGTAGTCTGTCACTACTGCTAGAATCTAAGATACATTCAGCGCTATCTTGAGTATCTAAAGGAAGATCAGCTATATCCAACATATCACTGGCTGGATCTTCTCGTTCTGCTAAATTAACATCTGTACTAGAATCTATAATAGTCTCAAAAGATTTCTTTATTTTTTTCTTACATTTGATTTTAGGTTCAATATATTCACTTTCGTCATTTGATTCTGAATCTGAAGGCCTTTCATCACTGTAACCACTTTCAGCAGAGTTATTTAAGGATGCTTCAGGTTTTAATTTTCTGTTTGAAAATTCAGTACGTAACTTACGCCAATCTTTTTCAGATTGAGTATTTTTCTCACGAGCTTGCTCCCATTTTTCTCGACAATATTCAAGTTCTTCTTTGAGTTCATTTAGAAGTTTTCTTTTTTGTTGCAATTCGTACTTAAGTATCTTTTCATGAGTATGTAATTGATGATGGTGTCTTCGTAGTCTTCCAACAACATGCCATGTTTTACTTAATTCATTTGTGACGAGGCAAAGTCTCCTTTCTTGTTCTTCAAGACGAGATTCTAAGTGCGTGTTTAATTGTTTCATACGGTTCACTTCTTTAATCAAAGTTAACTTTTCTAAAATTAAATCCTGAAAATAAATTAAATACATAAAATTTTACTTCATTAAAAAAAATAAGAATAAGTATAAAGTACAATTGTTTGCTTCTAAAAAAAATTACACGTGAAGCTGGACATGTGCCAAAGCTCATAAACGATACTAATCTATTCATATAATGAATGCAAATTGTTGATCATGAAATTATTTTTATTTTCGTCGTTATTCTGACTCACAATTTTAAGAAATTTATAAATGACTACGTTGCATTAATACCTATGCCATCATATAGTTCCAATAATTTACTTAAAAATAGCAATGTATTTAGCTGAGAGTATTCCATGTAGATAATGATTGTAGCGTCAGATGTTTATTTAATGTGATTATTTTTTCTTACCTTAAGTCTTATATATGTTTGACTAACACTTGGCACCAGTACAGGACCAGATTTCGTCTCTACCGACTTATAACAAGTAGTTACTTTTTTAGATGCATCTGTTTCGGCTTCACTTTGATGACTTAGGAGCTCCATAAGCACTCGCCATACCTTTGGTAAATTTTGTACAATTTCCTCTGCTTTGGAAATATCTGTTAATTATATATTTATTCATTAATTATATGGTAATACCAAAATTAACACATTTTAAATTAATTGAAATTGCTTCACACTCTATCCCTATTGGGTAGTTAGAAAACGCTATATAACGTACAAAAAATGTATAAATATACTTAAATCAATACCTGGTTTATTTGAAATATTATCCGTATTTGATTCCTTGGCGTATGTGTAATTGCTGTTATTTTCATCCTGTTCGTCGATTTGATTGACAATCTCCAATAATAATTTTGGCAGTTCAGTGGATACTTCAGGACAATCTTCTCTTCCAGCCATATGTGTTAATAATCCATGGTTTTCCTCTAACTGATGAACAAGCTTATCCAAATTTTGTTTATTTTGATAGCCCATGAGTGCTTGTGAAAATAGCTACAAATTATAATGAAATTAAAATAATGATTTAAATATTATGAAAATTTATCTAGCATTTAAAAATCTTTATATATACTTTATTTATTCCCAGCATTTCAGCTTGAAGACGTCGAATTTCTTCTCGATTCGTAGATATAATATTGTTCTTATCCTCTACAGATTCTTCTAAAGTAACAAGTTTTGCTTCCAGATCGTCCACTTTACTGGTTAGATTTTCAGATCTAAAAAAATATTAATAAGAAAATTTTGATTACACAAGTGATTAAAAAATAGAAACGTAATATTTAAAACTTTTACATTAATATGAAAATGTTAACTATCTTACTTTTTTATTTCAGCTTCTAAAAGTAATTTGTGTTCATCAAGATCTCTTGCCAGTGCTTGTCTGGATACATCGGCTAATCTTGCTCGTTCTTCATACAGGCCTCGTAGTGTTCGAATATTTTGTAACTGGCGTTCATACTCTTGCCTTAGATCAGTAGAGAGCATTGTTGTTTCTCTATCCGCCAGAGACTGTTCGATTTCGCTTAATTTGTTTTTTAACTAAAACAATAGTTTAGGTGTATCTATATATACTTAACAAGAAATGCCATAATCTTAAAGAAATTTAATGGATATTATTAATAGTATTCGCTAAAGTACAATAAAACTTTTACATGTTTACTGTAAAAACAGCCACTGGAATAACGTTTATTATAATTATTATGAAATAATTGAATAGGGATCATTTATCATAACAATGCTGGAAATGTCTTGGCTTTCAGTCAAGATTATTTGCCAACAGGGAATACCGGTAGCATGCTGCGACGTATTATAGCGGTCCCTGACCGATGAAGGTACTTGGGATTACAGTTCGTTGCCTTAACAAATATACTTAGTACAATATGTGAAACACAACTAAAGAATTGTTTTTTTTCTTAAATATTATTTAGAGTAATTTTAAATGATAGAATTTATATTTTATAACATAAAGTAGGTTTTAATACAATTTTATATACTAAAAACGACGATTTGGTTTATAATTATAAGTATATTATTTTATTGCTTACCTCATTTAATTGTTGTTCACGGAGCTTAATCATTGTCTTACTAACTGAAATTACTTCCTTAAGCGCGTTTACTTGTTTTATGGATTCAGTGTTTTGAGCACTTAGGTCAGCGATATCAGTGTACGCTGTTTGCAATGCACTATTAGAACTCGCCAAATCACACCGGAGCTTTACATTACTGGACCTTAATTTTTCAATTTCCTCTCTCATTTGAGAAATAGAGCTAGCGATGTAAGATTTTTCATTACTATCGCAAAGATTTTCTGGTATGTCTATATTATTTTGGATCAATAACTGACGAAGAAGTTGATTGCTTTCGCAAAGTTCAACCTTGGTTTCAATTTCATTTTGCAAAGCATTTTCTAGTGCTTTTTTCTCAGCTCTATGTCTGCCCAAAATTTCTTTTCGTTGCTCACGTTTTATATCTAATTCTTTTCTGAACTCATTCATTTCTTGTTCTTTAATCTTAGCACGTGTTTCTGAATCATCACTCAAGGTATCATGAAACTGTTCTTCAATGACAGATGTATCGTTGTCACGTAAACAACTGTCGTCTTCCATTGTTTCACTTTCACTATTTGTATTATTATTTAAAGTAGAAGCTGCATCCTCTGTCGGAGCACCACTGAGGAAATTTCCCATTTTGGAAGA
>JAATLQ010021900.1:0-12369 GCA_013421005.1 Heliconius erato x Heliconius himera
GGCGAGGTTAAGCGCGGCGTTGAGTTCTGCCACTCAACAAGCAATGCCTCCAGAATTCGGCAGAAAGTGGGGAACGGACTGTCTTAACACTAGGTTCCCTCTGCCTACCCTGCTATGTGCGGGATACAGCGTGAAGCTGATTTATTTATTTATTTTATTTTATTATAGTTGTCAATCAATTCTGCTTAAATCAATAATCATGTATTTTAAGCGGGCGAAGCCGTGGGCGGGCCGCTAGTGGTTAAATAAAAGAACAAATAATCCTCGTTATCTATTTATATATACATATATATATATCAGAAATGATAAAACTTGGATGCCAAAACTCAACCATGGCGATTGTTATTCTACGGATTATATTGTTTAAAAAATATATATTAAACTGATAAATAGATTTAGAAAGAGTTTAGATTTTAATTTGTTTATAATAAAATCAAAGATATCGATGCATATGTCTACAAATAAGCAAATAATAGTCACTATTATTTTGAGAATTTAGATTTTATTTTTGTTTATTTTATTTCTAAAGTTTGCATACTTTAAATAAATTGTAGCAAAGTTTTTAAAGGATACATATTGCTATTAGAATATGTTAAGCAAATTAGGAGTAAAATATTAATTTATTAGTAGAAATATCAATTAGTAAAAATAATTAGCACGTATACACAAATAATGTAGTATTTATTACTATAATACTTTCTGGTGAAAAAAAAATAATTCAAACAATTAGAATAAAATGAAATATCTAATTATTTCAAAGATTTTTTTGTATACAATTTTCTTTAAATAATAGATTTTTCACATTGATAAACACTATTTTATAACGATAGGTATTTAATTCTTTATATTTTGTGTCTACATTGTGCATTTTTTGGCACTCGCTGTACTCCGCACATAGTTGGGTAAGTAGAGAGAACATGAGAACCTAGTGTTAAGACACTCCTTACCCAGTAAAACATTTTCTTTTCTCACTTTTGAGGATTTTGGTACTCGGTACCAGAGCGAGGAAAATAAAATATTTAATATTTCATATGCCTCAAATAGACTATAACATTTGTATTGTTGAATTAATTAAAAAACTAATGTCATATTATAACATATTTTGACCAATTAAACTTATTTCATACTAATCTTAGTATAAATAAATCACAGTATACCATGTCTTAATGAGGAATCTTTTATGAATTAATTAATCAAAAATTAATTAAAAATAATTAATCAGCTGTATCCCGCACGCACACAGCAGGATAGGCAGAGGGAACCTAGTGTTAAGACACTCCGATCTTTTATCAGTAATACAGAAAATAACCATATAAATTATTTTTAAATATTCTTACCCGCAACAGCAACACAAAGTAGCAGAGCACACTTCATAAGATACATATTCCAAAAATCCTTTTACTTTAATTAACAAATTATGTTCGCTTTGTTTTTTATAGACTTAATTATCTATATAATGTTTCCTTCAAAGAAGAGGTAATTCAGTTATAGATAAAATTAACACGACGGTCATAAAAATATCTGATACTGTAAAACATCTATCTTGATATATCGCATTTAAAGTGTTTAATCGATTAAAATTAAATAAAAGTATGTCAATTAAAATTATAATTTTTGAATTTAAAATATGGAAAGAGTATTATTAAAAAGAGAAAATAAATACAGTAAAGTAATAATGCATATTTTTTTATTATTCATTCATTATTTTATTAGGCGGTTCCCTCTGTCTACAATTTTTTTTTGTGCACGATATACAAGAATAACTTACACGCATATGATAAGTTTAAAAGCTTAAGAAAATTTATATCAAACGTCTTAATTTAGAAATAATGTACATCAAAAAATAGTTAAAAAATACAAACAATTGTGTCGCCCATACCATAATCTTATGTATTGAAGGAATTAGCAAAAAATATAATATTTTATATCGAAATCTTTCTTTATCAGACCTGTAAGCCATGTTAATCCGATAATAAAAACTTTTATTTTTTCGTCATTGATATGTGGATCATTGTTTTTTTTTTATAAATATCACTTAATCTTGATAACTATTAAAAGAAAACAAACACCAAATACAAAATTATAATCTACTTTTATACTTTTACATACGGGTATGACTCGAGTAAAAACACTATAAATTGAATGTGTGATTTTTTTGTTTTTTTTTTTTCAAAATTTTGAATCAATCTTTGTTGAATATATGGGAGTTTTGTGTTGTCGATCTATCAAAATAAAGAAGTAAAATTTAATCAATGTGAACTTGACCAGACAATTGCATAAAAAACATACCTAAGGCAAAAACATGTTCAATGAAGTATTTTTGAAGTCCGGAAAAAATATTATTAAATTAAAAACAAAGCAATTAATCAAAAAAAAAAGCAAAAGACAATTTAATTGGAATGCCTAAATATTTACGACTACGTCACACATTAAATAACTTTAAAACTTTGCAGAAACAAAGTTAATATCCATAACTATTCTATGAATTCGAAAGTTTCAATAACTCTGTCTCTTTGACTTTGTCTGTCTGAGATGCAATAAGGGCCACCCGGCTGATCCAATTGTGATAAAATTTCTTATATAAATACTTGAGGGTCTTGGAATGGACAAAGGTTACTTTTTTTCTCATATTTGTAACATTCTCGATATATACTAATATATTAAAATATCTTACAATCATATATCTGAATAGTTCTGAATTGATATTGAAAATTATTCTGCAATGTTAATTACAACCGTCGCTAAGCAACATGTGCTTGTTGGTAAGCAATAAGAAATTTTATTGTTTTAAGAAAAGGTCGCCCAAACCGATCTTCTTGAACGCTTACATGGCGTGCGGTGAGTCAACTTTATGAGGGTTATGTAAAACGTTTTTCCCGGGTACATAAATCCCTATCCCGTGGAAATTCAATCGATCACCGAAAGTACCGTAAAAATGAGTTCAGCTGTTCTGGACTTATTTTTATGGGATTAGAGGGAAATAAAGAGACAGACAGAGACAAAAATTACAAAATTGCTTTTGTATTTGTGTATCATGTAAATAACCACATGAATTTGCAAAAACACAGTTATTTTGAAATCACAAACAGACACACGGACACCTTACAATTATCAATTATTTTTTGTCACAAAATGCCTTAATATGATTTATTTATAAAAGATATGGAGTCGCGGAGTTTCATTACAACAAATGGAATTGAATATTTTTGTAGTACGATGTACTTGCATATATTTTACTATTTCTGCATCCCAAATAGGGCAGTTAAGTAGAAAGATTTATGCTGCTTCTGCATCTCTGCGTAGGCTGCGCAATTTCCTACCTACCAAAATTGCACTGGCAAACTCATTCCTATCAGGAGGATATTCCTAAGAGGAGCAACTAAATAAACTTTATCGACTTCAAAATCTTTACATAAGGTTCAAATTTGGTATACATAAATATGATCATATTTTTGAATTTCGTGAAAAGCTCAAGTGGCTCCCTATCTGCCTTGGCCGGAATACTCATATACTCATCTCATCTTATATATTCCGAACTGTTTAATCCGTCTACTCCTCTATATCTGAAGAAACAATTCAAGCTTCTACATGATGTCCACTCACTTAAACTGCGCTCCTAGAAAAATCTATTACTTGAAATTCCTCTTCTCTCTTCTTCTTTTCTGTCTAACTCCTTTACGATTAAAGTTGCCCGACTGTGGAATCCCTTACCAATTGCAATCATGCGTGCCAAAAGCGTACAAAAATTTTAAACTTCACTTAAAAAATACTATTTGAATATTTAATTTAGACTAATACTTTAAAATCAAAATATTTTTATAAATGTTTAAATATTATATATATATTATTAGTTTATATATGTTACTTATTATTTGTATTTTACTGTATATTAAATGTAAATATTTATTTATTTATATTATTGTATATTATTATTATTAAATTCTTTACCCTACAATTTAATGCACCACCCACCATCTTTTTTATACAACTCCAACAACCAAAGGTTGCCTAGAGGACATCGCTTTAAGTGATAAGGCCGCCTTATTGTACATGTTTCTGTTAATTTTGTATATAAATTGAGTAATATTTATGTTCAATAAAGATTATTGTATTTTATTGTATATTTATTTTACCTTGATAATTTTCTATTGATAATGTAGCTGGTTTTGTTTAGTTTTTTTTACTAATATTTTTCTTTGGTAACGTGTACTTATTATATTTCTTCATTTTAATTAGTTAGGTGTTTTTTTTATATTAAGAATTTATTTTCGTTACTTTTACTTTTTTTGTTCATTTTACTTCTACCTTTTTTTTCTAACGATAAGAATTTTCTCTACTTATTATTCTTTTTCAGCTTATTTTGATAATTTACATTTTCTTACTAATCCCTTGGAAATATATCTATAAGAAATAACTTAAAAAGATTAGTTTCTTGTATTCGATAATAATAATTAGATTTCGAATAATAATAAGAAAAAAATAAAAGATGTATAAAAATAAAAGATATATAATAAAATAATATAATATGGCGGGTATATTTTTAGTTGACACGAAAAAAATGTATAATTCACAAAAATTTCGATATATCATACCGATAAGTTTTTAGTAATTCCATTATGAAACAACGAAGGTGTATCAATTATCGTTAATTGTTATTTTATCTTTTAAAAGCGGAAACAACGATATCTGATGTATTAAGCAACTTTGATTAAAAGTCAAAATTAATTGACTATTAAGAATTAGAAATTATTTTTATTTTATATCAAATAAAATAAAAATAATTTGTTGTAAAATAAAAATCATTTCTATATATTTTTAAGTAAGGTATTCTAATTATTATTGTATATTTTAGTATAAAAGTGGTAAAAATGCTTTTTTTTTTTATTTTTATTTAACACTCTTTAATGCTTTACATTAAATAAAATATTTTTTAACATAAATGTTACAAAAAATAACCTTTCTCAAATCAATTTTCTATTATTTGTCATTTTATATCCTATACAAAATACAAAACATTATTTTATTGACCGATTCATTAAAAAAATCACTTTATATCCGGTTTACTCACATGTAGTGAATAAATACGATTACACTTACTTATTAATTACTTACATTTCAGTTTGAAATTGATTTAGAAATTGTGGTAAAATTTTAATTTCACATGCCTAATCTAATTAAGGCTAACATCATTACTTCTCGGTATATGGTATATTCTACATGTAATAAACGAAATACGTTAACAGAAATAATAATCATAAAATTCAGTTTTTTTTCTCAAGATTGATGTGGATGTGCACAATGATATGGTAGCAGTTAACAAAAGCGTTGCTCCTTTTTTCTTGGCCAAAGAGAAGTGGCGTAAACCTCAATACTTCTGACCGCATGGCTGCGTGTTTCGAAGAGCAAGGAGCTGTATAATAGATTCTATAAAGCCCTAATGGGCCCAGAAGTGAACACTGCTTCCTCCGATCGTGGATCTTTTCAAGAAAACTGAACGTTTTGTCTGTGGAATTATGGAGGACAGCAACGAATTATCATAGATATTATGAATGATGACACTATCGACATCTATCGGGCGTGTCATCGTTCTGGGGAGTGCCTCTGACATATTGTCTCTAATTGTTCTCATCTTGCTAATGGTATCTTACATAGAAATAGTCAAGTAGCCAAGACAATACACCAGCAACTTGCTCTTCAATATGGCAATGTGGAATTGGAGATGTCCTACTTGAGGTACAATCCCACGTCTGCTCTTGAAAATGGCTGTGGTTTCCTCTACTGGGATCGACCTTTTAGAACTAGAACTGGGATAGATATATTGTTGAGACAACAAGTGACCAAATGGCGCGCCGGACACTGATTGTTGACATTTCTATCCCACATGATAATCTCATGAAGGCAGAAAAAGAAGAAAAAAATGTAAATGTTTGCACTTAGCCCATGATGTTACTGCCATGTAGAATATCAATACAACTATCATTGTGCTGATAATGGTTTAATCTTAAGAAGTTACCGATTAGCTATTAAATCAAGAACCGCAGAAGGCAGTATTACTTGAGACGGCCCCGAAGAGCCCTACTAACCACCGATAACCTGGACCCTTGTCGCACTGTCGAGAGAGAATTCTTTTTATTTTTTAATATTAATATATTTAAAAATGTAAACTTTATTCCTCTTTTAAAATAAAACGATATTGTATCAATAATATGCTTAAGCAGTAAATAATTAAAAAATATGCTTAAGAATATCGTTGCTCTCAGAACAATTAGCTTGACGCTATGAAAATATCAAATTCTCATCGGATTGTTATATAGCACTCGGTGTGACAGGCGGAAACAATCATTTATTTATAACATAAATGATGTTATGTATGATGTATGTATGTGTCCGTCTGATAGCGAAACAAGCTACTGACAAGTATAGAGATTGGATGAACGGCGCCGGTTAGAAAGGAATTTCTTCTTTTCCCACATTTATTATTATAACATCGAATAATTAAGTTGTAGGTCGTAGGTAACTTAACAGTTAGATTCCTCTAACATCGAAAGTAGTAATCTTAAATATCTTAGATATATTTTAGTGTTAGATTTAATTTGTGTTTCCTTTTAAAATTTAATTAAAATAAGTTTATCTATAATTGCGTATTCTCTTAACCCTCCTACTGCAGTCGTTGTAGCTAAGTTTATAATATAGCGTTAAAAATTAATAAAATAGTATTATTTAGTAATTATTCGTTTTTATTTTATATCTAAGCCTATCAATAAATAACACACTCGCATTCAGATCACATCAACCCTCCACGTACTTTTGATAAGCATAATTATCGAATAAATGATATTAGTTAATCCTTCTTGCTAAGTAGACTATACTTAAACGCATTATATAATTGAGAACGTAAAATAAAATATTAATTTAAAAAAACCCATTTTTTAACCAATCTTTTATGGAAAAGTTAAGTCGTATTAAAATTAAAATAATAATTTTATGAAATTGCAAAAGCTTGGATCGCACAAGAAATTTATTTAGTTTTAATTGTACCTACTACTCCATCTTTTATATGCGCTGCAATCTTTTACAATTTAAAACAAATAATATTTTTATTTTAGTACAACTTACCTTTTGAACCTTTACCTTACCTACTTTGTTAAATTATGGAGCTCAAAGGACTGAAAGTAGTGTAAGTTAGGTACATCTACTTGAGAAAATTATTGTACTTTCTATCCTGACCTGATTCGAATTCTGAAATTAAATGTAAAGCTTTGGCATTATCGACTGTACAATTATAGCATTATAACATCATAATTAACAGTCATATAAAATCAACATAAATATATTTGTACATAAAAAATGTCTGTTACTTATTAAATGTTAGGTAATCTCGACTTTACCGACAAAAGAATGGAAGGTCTATATTGGTGCCGAGTTTTGTTTTCAATCTGGATAAAATTAAAGCTCTAATTTTTTTTACGTACAGGCTCTATTATATTGGCAAGGTACTTTCAGCTTGTACTGGACTATTAAGTTGTTTGGTAAAAATAGCCAAATCAAATTTAAATTTTGAAGAGCACAAAAGTAGCTTGAAATGTAAAATACACATTGCGCGTTTCCATATTTTTACTTGGCTGGATACGCAGGCGCGTGTCCTGATAACTATTGCGTATTTAGTATTACATTTGTGACGTTTATATAAAGAACTTCTTTATCATAATTAATAATATTTTGTTTAATAATAGTTGGAACATAAGATTGATTGCTTTAATATCTTTATACCCATAATAAAATTGTAACGGTGGTGATACTTGAAAGATATATGAGAAAAAAATTATAGGGACCTTTGTTAATGTAATAAAACCCAAAACAATGATTTTTTTTATTTTTTGTCTGTTTTGTCTGTGCGTTTGTTATTGCTAATCTCAGAATTGCCTTAACCGATTTAATACGGTTTTCACTATTGGATTTTGGAAAGCTTCCGTTATCATATAGGGTTTGTTTTATTACAATCGGTCAATAAATAAAAAGTTATGTCAATTTAAAGTACTTAGATCGACAAATTTGCTAATTGCTATAACGCGCGCGCCTCTTTGGAAACTCCAAGCTCTATGTTCAAATTTTTATGTTTTTTTTCCTAAGTGTGGAACAACACTTTAAAAATATAAAAAAAACTTAAATAACTGTTTACCTATACATATAAATAAAATTAAAGGATCAGTCTTTGATATCAACATAACTGTGTGCTTTTTAAGTTCTTATAGTTATTTACACGATACCAAAATTACATTAAACAATTTTAGCATATTTGTCTGTCTGTCTCTCTATTTATCCGGGCTAATCTCCGGATCAGCTGAACCGATTACTATGGGTCTATCACTAAAATATAGAGGGGGCTGTGGAGCAACACAAATGCTATTTTGATACAATAAAAAAATTATATCAAATTAAAGTATGTTGTTCAACAAAATTGCTACTTTCTAAAAGAGATATTACACAACTGTTATATTGAATTGGCCAAATTTTTAGTTTTCTACGTTTTGTGTTTTGATATTTTTTGTAAATTATTATCTTTATGATGATAGAACTAGAAAATTCGAGATTATATGATTATAATATAGACCGAGATTTCAAGATTTAGAATTCTATAATGTAAGCTGACACCCTCTCAAGCAGTCACATAGTGCTTAAAATTTCTCAATGATAGATAGAGATTTGTGGAGCAATATATAATCCTTGTTTTAACATGGATTTTACGGAATCAGTATTTATGTGGGAAAAACTACGTTCGCAGTGTGCAAGGAGTTACGGTTTACCTAGATAGATATGAAATAAATAAATATTTTTCCATGAAATACGAAAATATAATGCATAAATCTAAACTAAAATAATTAATCCATTTTTAGGTGTTTGTACCTCAAAAGAAAACACCCCTTATAGGATTACTTTTCTTGTCCATCTGTCCGTCTGTCGAGACCACTTTACTTGAGATTGCGTTGAGGTATCAATCTGAAATTTATATCAGATATTCAGGCTTATAGTTATTTGGAGCACAGAAATTATGCTTCTAATACAACACAGAAGTAAGATCTTACAATACAAATAAAGGAAAAAACCGAAAAGTAATAAATTTGTTCATCTCTTACTAAATATACGCCCGTAAACTTAAGTTTAAGTTAACTTTTATTCAACGCATCATCAAAACCTATAAGGTTTTTCCCAATCACAATCCTGAAATTGTTACAGAACGCATGGGGGCCACTCGTATCTATTATATAAATTATGGTAATCTTTTCTATTAAATGTCTTTAAGAAGAGCCTGATTTAATATTTATAAATGATAATATGATAAATATTTATCTGTGTGATTTTTAGTTGTTAATCCTTTTTTAATACAAGAGTCAATGATATATTATCTATTCAAATGTAAATATGTTAAATATATGTACGTAAGTATGTAAGTATAATTTAAAAAATAAATTGAGCTTTAAGTAGACTCAGTATTGGAAAATATATTATAACTACTATTAATAAGTCTAATTCTCTAAAAGAAAAATTTTTTTAGAAATAGGCCCCAGCAAGACAGTTTCACCTTAATAAACATTTTGGAACTAACAATGAACTTTTGTTGTTTATAATAATTTGAGTTTCATTCAGATTCAGAGGCAGAGGAAAACTTATGTCAAGATACTCGATTTTCCATTTTCAACTCCAATCAAACTAGAAGTTGTACTTCTAGCATGACTTTTGGTCATGCTAGTAAATATCAGAAAATATCTCATAACATTTATGAAACATACATTGGTTGTTGGTTTGTTGGTAACCACTCTAAACATTGCTAAAACAGAAAAAGTATTATAGTAATAAGGAAATTTTGTAAATGAAAAAAAATACTCGGACAACACCTGGACAGAATGCTAGTTAAAGATAAAATATATAATAAAAAGTGTGAACATTTTTACTTTAGTTTGTCCGCAACTAAAGTAAAAATGTTCGTTGCAGCTCTTTTTGCTTTAGTGGCACGTTAGTGTAAACATTTTATTAACATTACATGATATTATTCAAAATAAATAATTGGCAATATCGCACTTTATTTATTTTTGTTTATATTTATCAATTATTTTCAGTTTGTGCTGGCAGTCCTTTGGTACCAGGAGACAACAGCCACTATGTAGAAGGTGAAAGTCGGTACATCTGGATGCCAAACAACGATGGAGTGCCCGTACTTGTAGACCTACAAGCTCCGGTTGATGATCAAGCCTTGCTTTCAGCTAGAAATGGTGCAGATAATCAATATTGGCTTTTCACAAGGTAATTACTTCTTGTTAATGTATATAGTTAACGTAAGTAAAACTTACTACTGTTAAAATCATCCTCATTCTATAAATATACAAATTATTTTTAGACAAAACCGCAACAATCGCCAAGTACTAGTCAACGGTAACATTAACTCAGTAAGAAACTCCAATTATCGAGCAAACCGTCCCACTAAAGTAATTGTTCACGGTTGGAATAACAATGGCAACTCTGACATGAATCCGCTGATCACATCTGCCTTTCTTGACACTGCAGACGTTAACGTTATTGTGGTTGACTGGAACCGCCTCGCCAATTCACTGTACAACACTGCGGTCCGTGGTGTGCCGGACGTTGGAAGACAACTTGGATTGTTCCTCCAATGGCTTTTCAACAATGCAGGTGGAAATTGGAATCAACTACATTTGGTTGGATTCAGTTTAGGAGCTCATGTCGTAGGAAACGCTGGTCGCACCATTGGAGGACGAGCATCCCGTGTAACAGGTACCTATTATGATATATGATTTGATAACCTTTTAGTCTTTTTAGGGTTTTTGTTAGAGTTGTTAGGGTTTTTTTACCTTTTAAGGAAAAAAGGAACTTTTATAAGGTCACTTTGTTGTCCGTCCGTCTGCCTCTCTGTCTGTCTGTCAAGAGCCTTTATCTCAGAAAAGCCTTTATCTGAGGTATCAGATGAGTGTTCTGGCTAAGCTAAGCTTGAATTTAAAAAACAACTCGAGACCTCAAATTTTTGTACGGAACCCTCGGTGGCCAACTTCGACTGGCGCTTGTCCTTTTTTTTATTTAAGCCCTTAAAAAAATTGACAGATTTTTATTATTTTATTTTATATTAGATTTAATATCTAAATTATTTCTTGTAGGTAGTAAAATTAACATTTCATTAACATCATTTAATATTATTTAAATATAGGACTGGATCCAGCTGGTCCTGGTTGGTCAAGTAATTCAAATGCCCTAAATCGTAACTCAGGAGTTTATGTAGAATCTATTCACACTGACGGGCGAATTCTTGGTATAATGGATGCTATTTCACACGCTGATTTCTACCCCAACGGTGGCAGAAACCCTCAACCAGGTTGTTCAAACAGCAGCTGCTCACATGGACGTGCCAATCAGTTTTTCGCATCTAGTATAAGGACAAATCATTTCAACGGAAGAAGATGTAATAACCTAAATGAAGCACAAAGTAATTCTTGTAGCGGTGCCCAGCTACGTATGGGTAATGGAGTTATAAGTAAAAGAGGGTATGTTCTTTTCATTAGATACTAGTTTATACAATGTCATATCATATTCATGTTTTTGTGAAAATTTTCTATAATTTTGTTTTTAATTACAGATCTGGGATATACGGACTAAGAACAGGAAACAGTTGGCCATTCTGATTCTTCATTATCTATGAACGTCTAAAGAAAATTGCACTTTTTTGTTGTTATATAAAATAATAATAAAACTAACTCCATTAAATAAATTTTATTGTGTAATAAAATTATATTGGAATAACATTGATTTGAGGCAGTCGTGGCGCAGTGACACAAACATGTCAATGTAAACGTGATGAGTTCGATTTCCACTCGGGGGGAATGAATTATTGAACATTTTTATTTACTCACTTTGCTAAAAAGACAAAGTGCTACTCAACGCGCAATGTCTCGAAAATTTCCCGTGCTTACCCTGCTACATGCGGGATACGGGATAATGGAATAAGAGCATTGTAGCAAGAGTAAGCCTACTGTTAAGACACCCCGTTCTCCGCTTTCTGCCAAATTATTCAAGGCATTGCGTGTTGAGTGGCGGAACTCAACGCCGCCCTTTTGCCTTGATATCTGAGAGAAGAAATGAAAATTTTAATAAATAATAATTCATTCGAATCGAGTGGAGATCGAACCCACAACCTTTAGGTTACAGTCACATTTTTGTCCCACTGCGGCACAATGGCCTCATTTTTTTTTTCATTATTAAAATAATTATATTTAAACAAAAATATTTAACTATATAATATTCAGGTACACGCAAAGTACACGCACACGGCATGCGCAGTCGTTCCCGTGTAAACGCCGATTCCGA
>JAATLQ010021908.1:0-15117 GCA_013421005.1 Heliconius erato x Heliconius himera
CGTCATTTGAATGAACTCAAGGCATTAGCTTGCCAGCGAATGTTATATAGAAATCGCGCTGGTATGACCCTGGTTAAAGAATGACATTCGAAACGTCTTGATTATATGAATGTTGATAAAAATATATATTTTTGAAGCACTATTATACAATATTTTATACAATAAAGTAAACAAGGCCAGTCGTGGCGCAGCGGCAAGAAGTGTGACTGTAAAACCAACTGGTTGTGGGTTCGATCCCCACTCGAGGAGATGAAATATTAACTTAAATTTATATTTCCAATTCTTCGTTCTGGTGGCGAGGTTAAGCGCGGCGTTGAGTTCTGCCACTCAACACGCAATGCCTCCAGAATTCGGCAGAAAGTGGGGAACGGAGTGTCTTAACACTAGGTTCCCTCTGCCTACCCTGCTGTGTGCGGGATACAGCGTGAAGCTGATTTATTTATTTATTTTATTTTATTATAGTTGTCAATCAATTCTGCTTAAATCAATAATCATGTATTTGAAGCGGGCGAAGCCGTGGGCGGGCCGCTAGTCTAATATAAAAAGATTTCTTCAATCCAAACCAGTAGTAGGTACCTGAGGTTAACTGGAGTTTGTTTGGTTGATTAGTCTCTCCGGCTTTATGACATTAGTTTAGAAAAACAAAGATTGTCTTTTAAAATTATTTCGAAGTAAAAATATCGCAAAGATTTTGAAAATTTAAATTAAATCAAGCTTCAAGCTGTATCCTGCAAACAGCAAGATAGACAGAGGGGACCTAGTGTTAATACACTTCGTTGCATGTTATTGCATGTTGAGTGGCGGAACTCCACGCTGCGCATTGCCTCGACACCAGAGCGAAGAAATAGAAAAATAAATTTATGTAAATATTTCATTTCCTCGAGTGGGTATCGAACCCACAACCAGTCACCTCGCTTTTGGAGGCACACTTTGTTCCCTTGCGCCACGACTGGCCTTAAAGATTATGGAAGTTACGAATACGTATGTATGTACTTTTTATTTGTATGTGAAGCTAATTAATTTACTTTTTCAGCTGAGCTTTAAAATAGAAGCCGTAAACGCGGTGGTTGTGCGTTTACTTCCCATTTTGGGGAATGAATTATGAATCCTCCACTTGACACGAAATATTTCGAAAATTAGGCCGTGCGTGGTCATGGAATGTCTGAATACTAGGTTCCCTCTAATTACCCCGCTATTTGCGAGATGCAGCGTAAAGCTGGTATTCGACGTTCAAAAGTTTTCAAAATAGAGTTCTTCCATTAATTTAAACTGAAATAATTCTATTACTTAGTGTGATATCTTAAATTTGATTATATTTCTATTATTTAAATATTATACTTAGTTAACGTTAGTCTTCATTATCAACCATTTATCACAATCTTGCAACTAGCGAGGTATCACAGCCACCACTTCCAATCTATCTTGAAACTAATACTAAACAATATGCGGTGCTGATTTAGAAAAGTGGCTGGAGGTGGGACGGGGTCGCTCGAGGGGTCGGGGGTTCCCTCGTGTGTACCCCTGCCCCCTGCCCCTGCCCGCCTCACCCCCGCGCCCCGCTGCCCTCTCTCTCGCCTTTGTCTCAGTAATGAATCCACCAAACGTCAAACGTCACCGCGCAGGCTCAAACCACTCAATACCATAAATCATACGCCAATCTAAGCACCAACGGAAAGTAATCTTTGGAATTCCCTACTTAGAGCTCGTTTCCCAACCGCCGGCGGACGTCACGCGGCCGTCACGCTGCGGAGCGGCCTGCTTAGGTAGCTTTTAGAAAACATCCCGTTAAATGCAAATTAGAGAGGTCGAGTAAGTGATACGATTGTGGGTGCTAGGATTACGCAATTATTTGTATCTCCATGTTGTTTTTGTTTATACTCTGTATCGGTATACGGTGATTGCCCACTATGCTGGGTTTCGGCGATGCGAGCCCGGCGTTGAAATCCGAAATCCCGTAATGCACATATGTAAAGCGGCACAGCACTGAACACATATGGAATCGCGTGTGTTTTGCCTCGAGCACGACCCTAGTCAACTAGTCGATTCTGAAAGGCACCAACAGAAAACAAACCACCTGCCCGGCGGGGGCCCGGCAGCCATTTGTAAAAATTACCTTCGCCGCCATTTTTACGCGGGAATTTCATATTTGGAACGCCACAGGGAGGAATTCACGAGTAGATTTGACATTTCACCATCATGGCCGCGCGTTTTATTGTTTTTTAAAACAATGAACGATGGTCTTTTGGCACGCTATTGTTTAGGAAGCCGCCATATTTAATTTGAAAATTAGGGGCTAGGGTTGTTCTGTTATGTACAATATTTACATGACTCTAACAGTGCCTTTATGTACCCTTGGTTAGAGTCAAGACCGGAAAGTGCTTTCAGTCCTAAACTCGTTAGGTAAGCTTATGTACTTTTTATTTGGTAAGTTTATCGCGTCCTTCTAAATAAAATCTATTTAGCAAAATTCAATTGCAAAACTGACTGAAAAATAAGAACTGTCCACCTAGGCTTATTTTGCTTGGAATAAGGCCTTTCCAACTGTAATTAACTTTAAGGAAATGATTTAATGAGAGCAGATCTAGGATCTTGCTGTACAGTACCTATCAGTCATTACATATTCATGGCATTCGCTTCGTTCACTTCTACATCACGCCAACAGACATCTGCATCCAGTAACACGGTAAGACGCGTCTATATACTGCTACGAGTTAATTAAATTTACATTTAATGTGGGCATTCTATGTATGTACTACCATATGTATCGCTTTAACACAGTATCTTTTATAGGTTTTTTAAATGGTGGAAGTACGTTATATTTAAGCACTCAATATCTATAAAGTAGTAGAAGTAAGTAACTCTACATAAAACATTGTAAAATAGGAATATGATACAAATATTATAAAATAGTAAAGATGTTAAAATAACATTAATTTAAAATGTAGATTTTACTACATTGATACAGCTTAGTAGTTGTAAAAATATCTAGAATCTCTTGTAGAATTAAATACCTAGAGTCCAAAGTCAATACAGTTATAGCCAACTATTTTGGAAAAATTTAAAAAAGATACTGACGATGTATCTGTAATGTTTAGACAAAATATATGTTTAAAAAACTCAGATTAAATTGAACGAAATATTCATAAGTATTTGAAAAGAGATATTAATAATAAACATATTATAAAATAACAAAAGAAGCTTCACGCTTTTCTATGCATAGAAGAGCTTCCCTTTCTACAGAGGATGTAACTCAGTGTTAAGACACTCCGTTATCCTCGCACAGCCTAATTTTCGAGACATTACTTGTTGAGTAACGAAACTTGACGACGCTCATCATTTGCCAGAGTGTGGGAATTAAATTCCGACTGAGGAACAATTATTTATAAAATGTAATAAATATCTTATTATTTTTAAGTTGTTTGTTCATTTTCAATGGTTTTTATTTGTAAATTAAAACTGAACTTTTAGTTTATTACTAAAAATCGTTGAAAATAAACGCCATCTTATTGCACTAAGACTATATCTGACTGTAAACATCGTCCTTACAGTCAGACGTTGTCCTAGTGCATCAAGATGGTGTTCATTCACAAGCATCGGATTATGAATTCAATTTCTAATTACTGAAATAAAGTCAATATATATTTTTAAATTTCCATAATTTTCGTTCTAACGTCTCCGCTGGAAACTACAGATGAGAACTAAAGTAACTATAACAAATAAACAATATTCGGGTTACAAAACTACATCCATAGTAAATAGCTCTCTGCTCGAACTCGAAACGTGTAAACTGTATGTGATACACGTACATAGGTGTAGTACTAGTCTCCTAGCCGAGTCGCCTGCAGAGAGTAGCAATCTACAATGTGCAGCGTTTCACACTGCATATTCATGTCCTAACCTAACGCGATAGACGTCGTCATACACTTCCCTACTTACATAGCTAACTATGTATCTATGTATAAAATATTATTAATGTTAGAAACAAAAAACAGAATGTAAAGCTATAATATCAATATTGTCTAAAGTAATGTACTTTAAAAGCAGCATTTTCACACATTCTTCTTCATATCAGGGTAGATACTGGGAGAACCTAGAGTGTAGACGTTACGATACTCATTTTCCGTCCGAATTCGAAACGTTGCATAATCAGTGGCGGAACATAACGCCGCATTCTTTGTTACCAGAGATAAGATATGACGCAGAACGAACGCACAATCATCGCATTCACAATAGAACCTTGTCCTTTATTGTGTTTTTAATAAAAATACGAGTTTCGCAATTGTCATCTCTAAGGCAATAAGTAAATAAATGAATAATTTGTCCAGCTTAAACACTATATAAATTATTTAGGAGCTTGAATTCCTAATTATGAACTGTAAAGTAAATAAAGTAAGGTATGTACTATTTGTTTCGTTTCGTATACGTATATTTATTAAAAAATGAGAGTATTGATTAGTTTTGTTTAATTTAATTCAGACAATAACTAGGTATCGATCTCTATTCATATAAATACTTAATGCAGTCGGTATCTATAATGTACAACATAGAACTGATATTAATAACTATAATTTTGTGACTACAGGTAATGATAAATGATAAGATCTCTCAAATCTCGAGGTCAAAAGTCAGAAGTACAACCAACTCACTGAAGGCAAGGTGAAAACCAATTTCAACATCATCTCGAATTCAATATAATTTCAAAAATGGATATGCCTGAGAAAAGATAAATTGTTAACATCGTTGAAATTTAAGTCGTCACAGAATGAATGTAAATTCGTAAATTTGATATCGATTTAAAGTCAGCATTGTTATTAAAATAGTATTTTAACTTATAAGAAGTAAATTATTTAGAACAGCTCCTCCAATAATAGTCTTTACTTTAATTAACACAAACATGTCACTTTTAAAACAAAACAAAGCGACAACTTATAAGTATTTATTAACTACTAAGACAAATGTTACACTCACTTGCATTGGTTGGTGAGGAAATGTTTTTTTTCTGTCACTGCGATATGTAACGACTGCTGATTTGATTGCTACATGATTTTATACTCTATTTGTGCACGATATAAGGTAGGTTTTCGGTGTTGTTCGTCTGTAGCAGTCTCGGATGTCACAAGCGCCGCTACACTAAGTGGCGACAAGTTATAATAACAACCGATGTGTTACCGTTCGCCGCCGACACTTCGAAGTATCAAGTTTTATTCCATTTGTTTTGGTTACGTTTTGATTGACTCGGTCAGTTTAATATTGAAAAATTGTAGAGTTCAAATTGGAAAGTTGAATATTGTTCATTACGCTTGAGTCATGTGCTATATACATACATACCAACGTATTTACTAAATACCTGTTTTGTCTAAAATTTTGGTTTGGAGTAGCAAATTTACTTAATAATATCAAGATTTAAGAGAAACCAGGTGAAAACATAATTTCAGTTAAAGCAATAAAAGTGAAAGGCAAGCTTTCATGTGACTACATATATATGTCGATATGCCCAAGAATAACAACTCAAATTAAATTTAAATTAGAGACGAATTTAAAAATTTCTAATTCAAAAAAGATGCTTGCTAATCGGTAAAAATGAAGCCAACCGCCAATATTGGAATAGAGGCGCCTGCACTGAAGTACCTATTACCCCTTCATCGACTATTGAAATGATCGTCGTCAATTTAAATACTTTAGTGGCTATGCTAATTAGTACGAGAGCTAATTCTACATCTCCACATTTCACTTGCGCCGCAAATCTGAACAGCACTCGATATCTAAAGGAAAGAACCAATACTTGAAAATGCTAGTAATAAGCAAAACACAGTGTAAACAAGGGCCCGCTGGCAAACACAGACAAACGTATTCAATTACAATCCCAGATGTTATGAAGCAGTTTATTTCGCATAACAATCTGAGGGCCACTCGTCTGCCTTTGACTGTCATCGACGCAAAGGAATAGTTAAGTGTCGATTAAAACTAAAATCTTACTTATCAACTATTTTTTTCTAAAACATTTGTTGACTTCCACAAACAACCTATACTAATTTAAAATGTGTGTAATGTTGTCTTTTCCAATTACACGAGTTTATCTATCCAAAGTTAGAGTTATGTAGAGTTGAGTCATATAACAATAAACTTAGAGCTAAAGCATTGAGAACAGTATTTTTTCTTAGACGAAACATTATAAATACTTTCATTAAATACTTATAATTGGTTACAGTTTTTATTGATATACTTTTAAAAACATCGAGTAGAACTGTATTAACTTTCAGATATGTTTTTTCTTCTTCTTTAAAACGGAACATTGAAAAGCAATTTCCTTTTAATCTATTATTATACATAATATCAAAAATTTTAAAATATCTTCTATAACAAAACTTTCTTTGCTTATAGACATACGAGTATTTTCCGAATATTTGGTGCAGACATCTTAGCTGTTTATTAGACAGTCTACGTAAGTCCTGTCGTCTAGATCTAATATGTTAGGTTTGTTATGAGTTTAATACTATCTCCTGTCTCTACCTCAGAGGCAGGTAGAACGACTAATATTTTCAAATGCTTAATACTACATATAAGTATATAATACATTTTAAGACATTTTATGTGATTTCAAGAAGTTCTCAACATTTTATTAATTTTGATGTTTAGATTACCCAAGAATACATTTATATTCACGAAAATACTTTACTGTAATACTTCAGTATCAATTATTATCGAGTAGAACTGCACTTTATTTGTATTTTTTAAAATTCTGTATTCTATTGAAACATAAATATTTACTGTTAGTTTAACTAAGTACTTTCATTTCATATTTCATAGGTACATGGATAAAAAAATCAAATTAATTGTTTCCTATATCTCATATAACAAGCAATTTATGAATAGTCTGTTTTACATATTTGTATCTTTAAAATAAAGGGTGAAAGTAATCGAAAACAATAGAAAGTTTCAATTTTGTTGTCTCATCAACTCGCCCGGATCTATAAAAATATATTTTATTCTCAATTATTAGCAAAATTTTCCTTTTTTTTCATATAATACATTACTAAATTACAAAAAACATTTAGCCAAAGATTTGTCAGACTAGCTCTAGTATTTGGAAAAGAATAAAGATAAAACTAAATATCTCAGAAACGTAAAGACTTGTTTTTAAAAATAATTTATTAATATAATGATTATAAGAATCCTTTTCAGAAGAATAATAGAGAAAATAGACATAAAAACAATTAAATGTCCTCCACATAAACTCGTGGCAAATAGTAGATGTAACAGTAGACTATAATCAAATGACTAATTACATAGAAGTGGTGTGCAAACATCGCTCGACCACTCGCCAGCTTCTGTTACAGAATTCAATTAGTGACTGTACTTGTCTACTGTGTTTTACGCTATTCTCAACTCTATACTTCTATGAATAGAGACTATAATTGTATAGTTTGCGTCTTTGGATAGATTTTTGCCTATAACGTGATGTGAAATCAGCAATACGTTCCATATTTTGCAACAGAAAAGGAATTTTCAGTAGGTCATTAGAATTTGAACAATATTCTGATTTAATGCTTTGTAGTTTCTCTTAATCAATAAATTGTTTTAATTTTAATCATATATGCTGGAAAACATTCTTAGCGATAATATTTAAAGCAGCTTCACTCTTTTATCCATATAGCAGGAATAAACCCGTTAGTGTTAAGACCCTCAATTCCCCACTCTTCACCCAATTTTGAGACATTATGTGTTGAGTAGCGGAATTATAGCAACAAATCAATCATACAAAATTATCAGAATAAAAAAAATATTGTAGATCACAGCGTCCTCCTCAAAACATTTGACAACAACAATATAAAATAATATAATTTAAATCAGACCCAAATAAATTGTGAGCCTCCACAACGAACCTACAATAATATTTTACGATTGAACCCCCTCCCTCCCAATCCCCACTCCAGGCCACTGATCGAGTAATGAATTAAGTGCCGATGAAGCTGCGACTCTACATCCTTAACTGGGGAATTATATACCGTATTCCCTCATGTTAGAGATGGCGGAGAGAGCAAATTGATTGTTCGAGGCTTTCTCCGAGGAGAGACGCCATTACCATCGATAATAGGTCGTGTCCCAGCTAAGTGCCGGCTCATTATCAACGTCACATTATCACACTTACTGGGTCCGCATCTATTAAAGGAGGTGCGATTGTTTTGACGCCGTCTTTCCTTTGTCTTCGAATTTAAAGTCACTTGGGATCATTTTTACGTTTTTTTCTTTTGAGCTGTTTCATTAGTTTTAATGGTTTATAGTAATGTTTATTTAATTTAAATTATATTTTACCATCAATTTCTATATTTGTTTACGTGTTATTTTGTTTACTAAACAAATCCAGATTAAAGTATTTTTTATTATTTTTTTTTACTTCAATCTTAAATTTATATTTATCATATTTGTTCTATATAGTACTGGCGTTATTTAATATCTGAAATGAGCAAAAATATCTAGAGTCTCTTATATTGACCCACAAGTAAGACTTACTTCGTAGGGTTCCACCCACCTCCCTCCCTCTTTTGAAAGAAAGCTATAATGTTATTATATACCCATTATATTTTTCTACTCCGCTGCGTGCCAACAATACCAAGTTACGTTCCGTTTTTTGAATACTCCACGCTAAGTCGATTGTCAGTTTGTATTAAAGTGGTTACGAAAATATTACTTTTAACGTACGAGTATGTATGTACCCAACAGGAAAGTGTCAGTCTTCTTCCCCAAGTTATTGTGTTCGTATGGAATTGTTATGTTTACGATTTGTGAAGGATTTATTTAGATGTGAGCATGTTACATTATTGTCATTTATCTGCTCTCGTAAAAACAGAGGCACAGCTAGGAGTACTTAAATTAATTTGATGGTTGTGGGTTCTACACTGGTAAAAAATTGATTTACAATTTTTGAGCTTCCTTGATCTTCTTATTTTCTGCCTGATTACAGTTTAAGGCAGCGTCAACCAGCAAACAAGGTTTCTAAAATTGTCTGAAAATTAAAAAAACTGACATATTCCATGATTGAGGAGACATTTTAACTTCTTACTAAGGTCCTATTTGCTAATTATAAAAAATGTTCTCATTTCATAGCGTAATTCTATTTATTAACAAACTAATTTCGGATCTAAAATATGTTCTACACTTAAAAAAGTACTTTATTTTATTCTTTATTCAGGCTGTCATGGCAAAACGTCTGACTATGACCACGACAGTTGTGGATTAGATTCCCACGCGGCTTTGACTTCAGTGTCTCAACTGTCCCGAAAATAGGAGTGCCTTTACACTATGTTGTCTCTGCCCTGCTATAAGCGGGATACAACGTCGAAACAAAAATCCATATTAGTTACACATTTCTATACACTATAAGTGCAAATCACAAAAAAATAAACTAACTTCTCTACACATTGTCTAAAATCTTATGTAACCCGAATACTACATCGGCCGCGTTAATTGTATCACCTATAGGCTGTAGGGGAGCTCGTGGGGGACTGAGGGCCGTCAATTAGTAATAGGTGCCAAAATCTACGTAGTAGGTACCTACAAGTGCACAGCGGGCTTTAAACTTACTTAATTGGTTGATTTTATGACGTTAACTTGCTGTGCTTGGCTCATTTCTCTGGTGGATTGTAATAGAAAATAGGTTTTGTATTTCATTTTTTTTGTTTATTTAGTTTTGCTTTTTGGATTTTGTTAAAAATCTTTTTGATTGATCGAGACTATGATTAACTATAGTATATATCATCCTGTTGCATTTTAGGAATAGAAAGAGAGATTTTGCTGACTGCTTCACTACGTTTTACAAAACGTTCACGTTAGCTTTGCCCGTACGGTCAAATGGAAACAAATAAAAGTTGTCTATGACATATGAAACATTGTAAAGTGCAGTGTGCAGTTACAACGAAAAGATTATCGTAGTGTAATATAGTCTTTCTCTATAAACTGACTATATACAACACAAAAATATTTTTTTTGATAGAAATATATATTTGTATACATTTTTTCTAATTAGACTTATGTAACTAATACAGATATTTATATCAAACAAAAATATTTCTTTCAATGATAGACCATAATCACTACGGTGCATAGAATATTTCGATGATAGAAGAATATCTTATTTCAAGATCAAATACAAAAATCAAATCATAAAACAAACAAATCAATGACCACCACACCAGCGGGACCATCAAACAGTAACCCAATAACAATTCATTACACGAACAATCTAACACCGAAATATCATTAAAACTAAGTCAGAGAGAGCGTGATAGAACAAGTTTTTACATCATTACGGCGTACAACAATATCATTTTCAAAAAACCTCCCTATAACGAGTCACCAGCCGCCCTCCCTTACTTACCCTCGCTCGATGGATAAGTACGTATTATTGTAATCTCCTAAAATACCCGCAAATCATGTGATTGTTTAGATTTTCAACGATATGCTATTAAAAATTAAAATATATTATAGATATTTGCTTATTATTACTTTAAATTAAAAAAAATGTTAATTATGTTGTATTATTATAGGAAGATCAATGTAGTTAATCTTAGGCAGTAAGGTTATTGGTTCGATTCCCATTTTTCTTTTTTTTATATTCAAATTTTTCTCGCTCTCATTGTTGAAAATTCGGCGGAGGGGTGGGGGGCGGAGTAGGTGAGGGGGGTCTGGATGGAGTGTCTTTACAATAAATTACAGCGTGAACCTAAAAAACACAGACGGAGACATTTTGCTTTAAAGCTACAAGTCTTGTTTTATCACAAAGGATTTAATGGAAATTAGTAATTCCACTGTTTAACACTTGTATATATAGTTCGTAAAAGGGACAGATGTGAATTTAGTTGCGATCCTGGAGATGATACGTTTTTATGTCAACAAAAAAAGATGTCTCTAAAATAATAACAAAATGGTAAGGAAATTTATGTATCATTTTCTAAAAATAACTATATACATATTAAAAAAATCATAATTTTTTACTTTATAATTATTCAATTAAGTTTAATTTACTATTACTTCACTCTTTTTTAATCATAGACAGTAGTAGCAAGCTAGTGACAAGACACTGTTTATCATTTTCAATATCACACATAGTTTGGTAATTGATGGCCCTCAACTTCGTACTTTGTCTTGATAGAGTGAGAAAATGTAAAGAATTTAGATTTCCCTAATTGGGAAACGAACCTTCAACCGATTACATTCAGCCGTTGTCACACTGCCTCACCATAGCCTCTAAATTAATGTTTACTAATCAATACGTACTTATTACGTAAGAAATTCTACGTATCTTTTAATTATGTTGACAAAGTATAATGAAACATAATTCAATAAATAATTTAATATAAAAAGAATATAATTAATTTTATTTAGTAAAGACTAATGATTGTGAGACAATAGGCATCATTAACATAAGAAATTAAAACAAGTTGCGCAAGCGCAACTGAAACGCACTAATTGAGATACATTGTTTTATATAAACAAATGAAACAAATAAAGTTATTAATAATAATAAAACACTTAACAATGAAAAAATCTAATAATTTACTTGTGCAAAGAAGTTAATTGAGTTTTGTGGAATCAATAATATTATTAAAATATTTTTGGTTCTTTTTCTGCTAGTCATTTTTTGTAGGTGGCTATCTGTGATATATTTTTTTAGTTAATATATTTTTATAATACTAGAAAGAAAATTGTTGTATAACAACTGTAACTACGTTCGGAATTACACTCAGTGGCTTGCTACTATAAAATTCACTTTACCAAATGTTATAACTATTTTAATTTTTCTTAAGCTTATCACAATTGCTGATATCTAATATGACAAACAATTTTGTATTTTGTTTTAAGAATTTAACTTAACAAATCTACAGATTTCGTCCCCTTTTTTTAACAAATAGTTAAATTTAAACTAAAAAAACAACCCACAAACTCGCCCGCAAACCCCACAAACCCCAAAACACTGTTGAACAGATCATAATATAAAAGACAATACGCAATACTTATTCTATTTTCCTCACACCAGCGCAGCGACGCGCGCCGTGTGAACGTAACGCGATACGACTCTACCTTCTTCTATCTTTGTTTTATTGTGCGCCGTTTCAATGATCTTAATACGGTCCCTGCTTAGAATTATTTGAGATAAACATTACTATTTATACTCAAATAATCCAACTAATATTATAAATGGGAACAGATGTTTTGGGATATTTTGTTTAGCTTAGAATTTCTTGTAGAGTAAGGAGATAATACACTTAAGAAATTAAAAGAAAGCGAAGCGAAGTGAGCGTCCTGACTTAGTGGTATAGCGTGTGTCTGTAAATACGACGGTTGTTGATTAGATTGTTCCTATTTTTTACTCTGGTAATCAGACTATGTCTAACATTTAATTCCGCTACTCAACGCGCAATGTGAAAATATGAAAATGATTCATAAGGAAACACATTGAATATTAAGCACAATCAAATAGAGTAAAAAAAACGGAACTGCAAACGAAAATCGCTACAAAACAATTATATTAAACAAATTGAATTCCTTAAACTAACACTTTATTTTGATATATTACAATAATGTTAAGCTAACACCAAATGGAAACATACCCGCACTGACACACGAGCAGCTGTAGTATTCACTAAAGTAGGACTGACAATAACAGATGGAGTATTTTGACTGTTGCGCTACAAAATAGACTTTTTGTTATTTTTATCTTCCATTTTTCGACAGATTTGTAATCACAAAAAATGTACGCTAGTATATTATATATTAGTATATTATACGCTTATACCGGCGGCTTCGTGCGAGTAATCGTAGCGTGATGTAATAGGTACCAGTACATACCTATGACTTTTCTTGATAAATGGATATAACACAAAAATAATTATTCAAATAGAATCAGAGATTATCACGTTTAACCAGGCGAATTTTTCTGCTTTATAATATTAGTAAATTATGAAGAATTCGATCAAGACTATACTATGTCTCATTGAATTTAATAAATAAACTATCTAGACTATTATTATTTGTATAAATATTTTTATAATTTATGTTTTAATTATATTTTGTTTTGTTTCATGTAATCGTAGCTGTTCGACAATTTTATTCAGGTAATGAAAAATTATTTGTTTTATTTTAGCAATCGCTTATGAATGACATTGAATGTTTTAACTAATTATATAAAAACTGGTTAAAATAACATACTCGTGTCATTTATAGTATATTCCATTATTTATATTAAATGTATATTAATTATTATTTTTAATGTTTATTTTACAAAAAAAATATGATGACTCTATAAAAAATAAATGCTTTCTTCTCGTCTCGGAGCTTAACGGAAAGAGTCTTAACACAAGGTTCCCAGGTTCCCTCTCACTACCCTGCTATATGCGGAATACAGCGTGAAGCTAAAAAAAACAGAAAAAAAACTTTATAAACATTAATTCGTTAATCCATCACCGTGTGCAGCGGCAAGTAAACAGAGTTTTAGAATCAATCTGGAGTAGAGCCGCGGGGCGCAATTAGAGACGTCTCACACGCTCACCAAATCCGCAACAAGCCAATTTCATCGTCGCGCGAGCGGATATTTGATTTGCGCCGTTTGCCGGAGTTGAGATATGTGGGAGATTCGCATCTAATAATATATTAGGTTGTTGACGTGTAACGTGTTTATGCTCTACGTAGAGTAAGAAAATCAAGATAGAGAAAGAAAAAAATATTTTTTAAAGAATTTAATTATTATTATAGGTATTTTTTTTTAAATTATGCTATATAAAGGTTTCACATTACATAAAAAAAGGCATTTTAATTAAATTTCAATTATTTTTAAAATTTTAAAAATGATTTTTACTTACAATTACTTCATAGTCAACAAAAAATATTTAATATATTGAAATTAATAATAGAATCATGCAAGGAAATCATTAGAAAGAAGACTATTATAAAAGTACATTCTTCGTCTTATACCTATACAATATGTAGTTGTATTTGTAAAATACTTTACAAACGGAAATATGTTTTGAAAATTTGAAGGAAAATGTTGAAGTTGTTATATATAACTCTATTCAGAGTGAGTGATTCAGCCAAGGAGGCCGCGTTCCGCGTTAGGGCGTATAAATGCAATCTCGTGCTGATCTCGCGAAAATTGCCAATAAGCACTGGCATACGACAGCCAAGCTTGGTAAAATTGGCCCAATATGAGATAAACGAAGCCTAGCTGCCTCTATCCAATATATATATTTCATTTTACACACGACATATTGCTTTGTGTACCAATTTGTTGCTTTATATTGTTGAAAGGATATCGTATAGGTCAATTTTGTGGAGTTCTTAAATTTTTAATACTAAAGGATATTTACTATTATTTTTGTAATAGTACATATTTATCACTATTTTTATATTTTTTGAAACCATTAGACATAAAATACTTATTCACTATAAAAAACATGTTCATACATCTATATGTAGATACAATTATACTCTACATTATCTATCTGTGTTAACAGAATGAATTATTAAATGTAAAAGCTTTAATTTACTATAATGTGATCATTTGGTTACTACATTACTCATGATTATGTAACAATAGGTTTTTACACCCAGTATTTTTCAGTACACACAATGGCCTTTCAACCGCTACTCTTGTCGATTGGATCTCTAACTTGACATTCAAGACTGTAAAAATCGAAGTGATCCTTAGGTACCCTTTTGCAAATCATGGAAGGTCTCAGAATTAGGCATACAATGCGTGAAAAGTCTCTCGTTAGTCGTTGGGCTCGCATGTTTGTTATTATGTGCTGTAACAATGTCGGTAAAGTGGCAGTGTACTCTCCATCACGAGTAGCTTTCCTTCGCCGAGAGTCATATTTTGTGAGCTCGAGGGAGGGTCCTCGTATTTAAATTATATTTCTACACACGAATTTCAACTCTACCTTCACGGCGTAGAGTATTAATCGTTTTGTTTCACGAATTCGTGGCGACGCATACATTACCCATCGGTTTTCATTCTACGCTTTACGTAATGGTCTGCCTGTTATATTTTAAACAGTTTCACAATCATTTTTAAATGCTACATGGTCATAATATGTATACTATTCAAATACTTAATGTAATGCA
>JAATLQ010021908.1:15127-26682 GCA_013421005.1 Heliconius erato x Heliconius himera
ATACACTTCCATCATCTAAAGCCAGCGCAGTTGTCTGTCATTAAAAATATAAAGCTCGATTTAGCTAAATTGAAATTAGTGTTTATCAGTAACGGTTGTAGAGCAGAATCTTAATGGAGGCTTTTAACGCACTCTACATTTACTCATAATTCATATTTTCTATTTAAGTCAATTTAAATTTGTGTGTCGCGTACTTAAGGGAATATTGCAAAATGATCATTGCAATTATTTACTTATGTGTCTTGAGTTAATGCACTTTTGTATATGCACATAATAAACAATAACGCTTTACGTTCTTTTGACTTTCAGTAATAAACATTTAAAATAGATATTTTTATTTAAATATAATGCTCGATTTAATATAATTAAAATTTTATTCTTTATAAGCTTGGTTTCAAATGATAGAGCCATTTCTTTTCCCCTTCCTCGACCGTAGTCCCAGAGGAGGCTGGAGTAAATTACATTGTTACAGGCGTAAGAAATTGCCATTCACTTAGAAATTTATCTAATAAATATTTAACTTGATTTCAGTTGTAAATCATTATTTAGTTATTCGTTTAATTAAACATTACTGTTTTATATTGCTGTACAAAAAAAATATACTGGTTAAATTTAAGAATGTGAGATAGAAATAAAAATATAAGCAAAGCAGTAAAAATACATTTAGTTTTTATTAAATAAAATCAGAATCAGCGTCACGCTGTAGTCCGCGCACAGCAGAGTAGGCAGAGGGAACCTAGTGTTAAGACACTCCGTTCCCCACTTTCTGCCGAATTTTGGAGGCATTGCGTGTTGAGTGGTGAACTCAACGCCGCGCTTAACCTCGACACCAGAGCGAAGAAATGGAAACATAAATTTAAGTAAATATTTCATCTCCTTGAGTGGAGATCGAACCCACAACCAGTCGGTTTTACAGTCACATCTCGTGCCGCTGCGCCACGACTTGCCTCAATTATATGAGTTAAAAATGATTTCGGCTATTGTAATTGATCAAGGCTTGCGCAAACCCGGACGTGTAGATACGATACAAACTGATTGTATAAAAAACTCTACTGTTCTTAATCACAAACTGAGACCATCGTGGAGCAGTGCAACAGGCATGTGGCATTAAGCGCGTTGGTTGTAGATCCTATGCCCACTCGGTGGAATGAAATATTTAATATTTTCATTTCCTTGCTCTGGTAATAAGGCAAAGCGCGACGTTGAGTTCCGCCACTTAAAATGCAATGCCTTTAAAATTAGGTGGTGATTGATTCGTAAATATTTTTAAAATAGTAGTAATAGTAGCTAGTCATATCATCACTGAAATCTAACAATGGAATTTCTTAGCAAATTCACACACACACAGATACGTATTGATCTAGGATTACAATATTAATTATTAAAGTTTACTGTGTTTTAGTTATAAACATACAATACTATATATAAATAATATTCATATTGAAAAATGCAGAAAAACACCACACGTTCTTATATTAGTGGAGTTCTTAGTAATATCCGTAGAATATATGAAGTGGCGCGCGGTGTGTAGTGTGTAGGGTGCAAGGTGTGAGGTGGTCAAGGCAGGGCGGGCGATCGATTGGCGGGGAATGTTGATTGGTCCCCGCCGCCGCCCACGCGGGCGGGCTAATCTATTACACGATAGCGCATGTAGCCTCTTTATTAGTACTGTATTATAGTCCTTTTGTGGACTATATTTCCTTATATATTTCAGTTTGGACTGTATAGGTATTATATTATTAAGATGATTGTCGTTTAGGCCAAATTTAATCTAAAATAGTACGTTTTAAGTAATCTCGCTTAGTTGTTATCATGTTTCGTGGAATTAATAAATTGAAATGCAATAAATTTTTAATATTAAGTGTCTTTTTTATTCTTGTGTTTCTCAAGACACATCTAATATCACTCACGATAGTTTTTTGTTTATTTAGTTACAATAATAAAAACCCATTATAATACACAAGTAACTTCTATAGTCGGAATTATTATAAATTATCATCTAATCCACATTTAAAACACACATAATTATCTCAAAAATACAATATAGAGTGTCATTTAAAACATAACAACATCAACACTATCAACATAATCCGTTAATCTCCCTCAATAAGCCAAATAGAGCGTTACAAGCAACACAACACCACGTGGCTTGACCCGCGACTATCCTCCACTATCCGCACCCCTTCCAAAACAATTCCATTAACAATTAGTTCCGCATTCACCAACACAAATAACACACGAACACGCCGATACATTGCTCGCTCTACATCTGTAGAGTTCGTCAAACGTCTGGAACACGGTAATGTATGTGAAATTTAGCATTTGGACGTTATTACGTTAGGTAGAGTCCATAAGGCAACCGCTCTAAATTTAATAATTCATTCATACGGCACCAAATTCAATTACTCGTTGTCCCGAGGGAGCCCGGCCCTACCCCGGGGCTGATCTGCTAACCCGTCGCCGGCTGTTTACTAATTCATTTGGCAATCACATTCGGTAATTATGTGACAATCCCCATACTTCGGTAAACTGCTATGGATTACGGTCGGGACGCGCTGTTTGTACGCAATTAACACGACACAACAGCTCGGGTGTGCTTGTGCTTAATACGAGTGTCGTTACAATGTATAAAATTATAATATATTATTTTTAAGTTAATACAGTTTTACTAAATTAAATCCCAGTGACGACGTTGTGGGTGCAAATCCTACTTGAGAGAATAAAATATTTTTATTTCCTTGCTCTGTTAATAAGGCAAAGCACAGCGTATAACTCTGCCACTCGACATACAATGTCTCTAAAATTAGGCGGTTAGTGAAGAACGGAGTGTCTGAACACTGATTCCCTGTACCTTTTTTGCTACATGCGGGATACAGCGTGAAGCGAAACTAAGTTAAAACTATTGACATACAGCTACCTTCTTAAATGTATTATGATCGATTTCTTTTTAATTTAATTTAACTTTTAATTTAATGATTCATCATTTTGTTTTTGCTTCACGTTATTAATTTCTATATATCTAGTATGTAATAATTATCGTTTCTTAACAAATATTATATATGTATTGTATTTGTTCACAGGTGTATCTTCACTGGAAGCAGCGAAGGACTTCACTGTAGATGGTCTCACCGGATACAATGGAAAGAAAAAGAAGAAAAAACGCAGACATAGGTAAATAGCATTACTTAATTTCCATTGCTCGAGCAAATGGTAAAAATATTACCGTTGAAATGCTTCAAAATTGAACAGGAAGTGGGTATCTTAGCACTAGGTTCCCTCTGCGTAGCTTGCCATATGAGAGATACAGTTTGAAACTAAAAAAATACTACTAAAGCATAGGATTATTCTAAAACAACAATTATTTCATAACAAAGCGTACCTGAAGGTCGTATAATTTAGGTGTATAGGTTTCAGAAATATATATATATATATTTTTTACCTTTAATTTTGAGCACGGATATCCACTAATATTGAAATAGGACGTATAGTTAACTTCACCTTGTATATCGCATATAGCAGGGTAGGCACAGGGAACATGGAGACCTAGTGTTAAGACACTTCGTTAACACTAAATCTCTTCCGTTCCGATCTTAAGTTGAGTGGGGGAACTAAACGCCGCACTTTGCCATGACACCAGAGCAAAGCGAAGACATGAAAATCATAGATATTTAATTTCTTCGAGTAAAAACCGATTTAACTTGTCGCATTTGCAGGCATGTGCCTCTGCGCCACGACTGGCCTCGTATACTTCGTTTATATTAGGTCATCGTATCTACAGCAAAATATAAATCCATTAAATATACAGTGTTACATAGTAGCTATACAGGCTATAATTGTAGATTCAAAGACCATTTGGACGTACATATATGATCACTTATTTTATTTTTCATTTCCTTGTTTTGACAAGATAAAGCAGCATAGTTCAGTAATGGAAATTAGATAGAAAGCGATATCTAACACTAGGTTCTATCTGCCATTCCTGTCTTACACGAGAGATGCGTGAAGCTAATAACAAACAGCCATGATAACCAAGTCTACCCATCTGTGTTCGGTTTCTGCAGCAGGACCATCTTCACCTCTTACCAATTGGATGAACTGGAGAAGGCGTTCAAGGACGCGCACTATCCAGATGTGTACGCACGGGAGATGCTCTCACTCAAAACTGATCTGCCTGAAGACAGGATACAGGTCAGTTATAGATTTTAAGTTTAATCATTTTAAATTAATATTTTTATGTTAATCAAATCAGCAATATCTATCTTAAGGGAAGCTATCACTACTTTAAATGACAGTTTTGCTGAGAAAAGCTGTTGATATATTGTATCTACGTCGTACACCTTTTTTGAGGTATTGTACTAACATTACAGTCACTTTCTCTATCGAAGCATATAATTTGTTCCATAATGTGTCTTCAAATTAAATTTTAGCCTTTTGAAATGAAAATATGTGTATGTTTGCCTTTATCATAAGTTCTTAATACAATTTTGATTGCGTTCATCATTTGCGAGTTACGAATTCAACTCAAATTTGTAATTTTAAAACGAAGTGTCAACTAATGTATAGATAATATAGATATTCTATAACTATTTAATTAAAATGTATCTTTAGTTGTAAAATCTCTGGAACAAAAATACTTTACTTAACTATTTACTACTTGTATTTTGATTAGATTGATAAAAACTTTTAAATAATTGACTCTATAATTTTGATCACCTTGATACAAAACAATTTTATAACATTTTTAAATGATTTCGCAAGTAGAAAAACATGTGTTTTCTAAAAATAGAATCGCTGTCATTTGTTTGTTCAACATAAATAATAATCATAAATTAAAATCGTAGAACTAACGATCATTTAGCCTGAATGTGACATACTACTGCTCTGCCCTTATTAATATCATAACATTTAGTTAGCAGTGCCAGTTATAATTAACCGTTCTCAGAATAATAAAGTATGAACTATTTCTATAATCAAGTCCTTGATTGAGTGGAATTCATCGTCCTACTACTTAGAATCAACAATAATCAACTATAATAACAATAATATCAACATTTATTTATATATTATCGTTTAATTATTCTAAGATATGTAGAGTTCTTAAACAAGTCTTGAAGTTCAAGGCTTTAAGGAAGGAAAATTTTCTTAAGCAAGTAAAAAATACACATTTTTAATTGTTAGCTAATAATATTTAGGATATTTAAATTTATTGAAATAAATAAAATTATTAAAATATAATTAAGGTCTTCTTAGCTTCCTAAAGCCTAAACTAAAATATAGGATACCTTTGTTTTTATTGCCAAAGGTCTCTATCGTATTTGCCTGGACTAAATACAGAAATTTAAGAAAGAATATATACTCGTATACCTGAATATAGACAATAAGTAGGTACTCAATACCAAGCAAGTAAAAGAACTTAACAACAATACAGCAAAATTATCTAAAAACCCAAAACTTAAATTGGATTCAAAGTAATATTAACTCTCTGGTAGGTATCGAGGAGCACAATTAACTCGATAGTAAATCCCATAATTCGATTAAGAAAAAACGTCGTCTCGTGTTCAGTACAACAAAGACGCCCATTATGCCATCACGGCGACGTCAATTGCCATCGATTGTAGGAAACGTGACACTCGATATTCTGTAAGCCATCGATAGATGTAGGGTGAGCACGTGGTTGGCGATGGTGGGACTATGATTTATTTTAAAAAGAGGTTATAATTTGTAAATACTGTTTGGTTTAATTTTTAGTAATTTATATAATAGTTGTTGGTATAAAGGGCGGCGTTGAGTTATTTCCAGGTTTCTTCTGCCCAAGCATCGCAAAATTCCCGGCAACACGGGGATGCAGAGTGAAACTATAGTAATACTACTTTATCAACTTTTGTATTAAGTGTGTACTTTTCATCTTCATCAGAAAAAAAGTTAAAAGAAAGATATAGCAAAATGTCTCATATTTTTTAAAATAATTAAATAAGTAAAATGAATAAATAAAGTAATAATAGACATAATTTTAATAATTTACCTTAGGAATCTATCAAAACACGTAAATTCTAGTCACATTAAAGCTTCTTTTGAAGAGAATTCGACACCCGACGTAGGCAACGTGATACTTTACGCAAGGAACCGCAAAAAATTCGCAGAAGGAACACTTTCTATACCGATTGTTAGGAAACAAACGATTTTATTGAATGGATCGAAGTTTTTTTAATTAGTAAAACGGAACTCAACGCTGATTGACGTTAAATTGACTGACATTGATTAGATTTGAATGGACGTTTATTATTCAATTGTTTGAGAGTATTAGTAAATCAAAACTTATTATTATATTATCGTTTATATTCAAAATATCGAATTAGTAACAGTAAATTGAAAATAGCCAAAAATTGGGTTATGTTATTTCATTAAACATTGTTTACAAATCGCGGTGTCGAGTTTCGTCACAAACATTGACCTGAAAATTGGTCCAAGAGGGGGGAACGGAGTGTCTTAACACTTTCCTCTACCAACACTGCCATGTGATTGGTACTGCATTAATCTAATTATAGATTTTTAACGAAATTATAGAATATATAAGGAGATCAGTCATGGCACAGGAGTACTCAACATGCAGAGTCTCCAGAATTCAGTGAAAAGTTTGGAACGGAAATGTCTTAATGGGGACGTAGTGTCATAATATGAGGTTCCCAAGTTCCCTCTGTATACCTTATTCTATCTGCGGGTTACAGCGTGAAAAAAATAAAATAAAAAAGGCAACCTAAAAACATTTCACTTAGAACACTTGTGTACGTACAGCAGTTAACGTATTTAATAAAGTAGGTACATAATTTTAATAGACACAGCCTCTTACTTTAAAATGTTATAGTCATTGGTAAATATATTACGATCAATTTATTATCAATCGTCATTTGCACTTCAATTTTTGATAATCAATTTAAGTATAAATAAATATTTTTTTAGTTACTTTTAAGATTTATAATAAAATGTTAGAAAAAAACCTTTTTTCCTAGCTAGCAGTAACATTAACAAATATTTTCAACAGTGCTTTAGCTACAGTAACGTAACTTATAATCTATGTATAATCTGTAAAATTTATCCTCAATTATCAGGCCATTTTACTCAAAGAAAACATAAGAATCTTATATTAAATTTATTGTTTTTTTTATATTTTCTTAGCCATCAGCAAGCAGCAACAGCATGGCCCAGGAAGGTACATACGTTATAATTACTCGGTACTAGAAACGTAATTATTATTAATAATTTTTCCGTTTGCCGGTTACACACAACGGTAGCTCAAGTATCGGGCGCCTTCCCTCGGAAGCTGCGGGGGAAACACAAACTCCCTCAGTCCACCTCCAGACCCCCCGAACACCACGTTTATGAAAATTTCATTTCCAAACTCTCATGTCGCCACAATGCAAAATAAACCCTAATCTAACGCAACAAAGTTTATTACCACTTAATTACGTTGGAACGAGGAAAATTTGATAACATTGCAAAATGAAATCTATCGTCGTAACTTTAAGTCGCGTGTTGTGGGTGATGCCTTTAAAATTTTCGATATAATAGCTTCTGGAGATTACGTTACCCCAAGCGGGGCGCCGAGCGGGGCGGCTGAGACGTTGTAATAACTGGATTATTGTGCAATCAAAAATGTAGGTATTTTGATATTAATCGGTATTATTCATACACTTTCGGCTAGTTCATAGTATTGCTGAAGCTTGCCTTGACTGATAGTTACTTAATACCACAAGTATTCGTAATATTACACAAAATCATCAATCGATATATTTATATGACAGAGCAAAAGCATAAAAATCCAATATATTTAATATCAAAGTCAAATATTTAAACTATAAACAAACGAAACCTTTAAAACACTTGCCATCAATAATAAGCGTGTAAACCTCGTCGCTATGTTTTCACAAACGTTTACCGCCATCTAGCGGCGCCTCTGGACACGTCGCCATGGCAACTGCTCGCTGATTGGCCACTTCGACGCCAGCTAACCACTCCAAAGCGTCGTAACCGCCACAAACAGCCAATCTAATCTAAATCTTAGCACCTGTTAATATAGCACCTTTTAATTAACACCCACAGTCGGGCTTGTAGTGCCTTTGTTCGACGGCCGCGTTTTATTAGCCCCGCCCTCGTCAGTGGCATGGCGGACTTTTGTCTTAGCTATTTGTCTTTTTGCGTCGCTCTCATTCAGTTTTGTATGTAATGCACTTCATTTGTATTATGTTGGAGGATTTAATGAAGAGACGTTTTATCTGCTTATATTTTTAAACTGTGTGCGTGTTGTTTTTTTTTTATTTTTCATAATTAAATTTGATTTTATATGTGTTAGTAGAATTTATAAGTCTCTTGGAACAAATACTATTCCTTCAGCATTAAAATTATAACACACAAATCATATTTCTTACTCAAAAATATATAATTTTTGATGTCAGTCATATTAATCTTATAAATTTTAAACAACTAATGTAAATATACTGTCTGTTCTTCACCAACTTACATATTATGATAGCTACATTTTATTTCATACATCAAACAACTGAATAAAAATGGAATATTTTATAAAAGAAACAATAATAGTATATTTTTACAAAGAAAGTATAACTGGCCGTTGTGGCGCAATGGGATAGGATCTATTACTATTGTTTAATTTTATTTGCTCTTTTCTCTGTTCTTAAAAGACAAAACGCGGCGTTAAATAACGTCTTTGGCCGGAGTGTCATAACACAAGGTTTCCTCTACTTAACCAACTATATACGGTAAAAAGCGTGAACCTGAAAAAAGTCATAGAGCCAAAGGTTGTTGTAGAGTAAGTAACAATTCTATGTGAATTTTCAAACATTTCATAAGATGAAGACAACCTAACTCTAACAGCTTTATACGTTTCCTATTATATAAAACCTCCGCTTCTAATTCTATAAAAACATCAGTTGCTACTCATAGCCCTATTCTCGAGACATGTGTTGATTTGCGGAACTCAACGCTACATTTACATAAAACATAAAAAATAGTATTTTCGTTTATTTAAAAAGTTACCTATAAAAGAATAATTGATGAGTTCGTGTATTACATTGATGGTGAACGAGAGCGGCTTCCGGCGGTAATTGGCGAGAAATATGATCTCGTAGCTACCGAGAGGAAACCGACTGTGAAACTTCCTACCTGGATATCGGGTATTGGAATTTTGTAAGTACTTCGTTATTGAATGCTTTCCAAAATGGTCATATGTGTGTTATGGCATGTCGGCTATGAATTCGGCGATTGTGGGTTCAACTCTCACTCGGAAGAATGATTTTTTTTTAATTAAGAAAACAAAGTCAGCACGACTCTTTTGGGTAGTAACACCATAGTACCTAATGTATATTAACTTTTATATTATACTAGCGTTTACCTGCAGCTTCGCCCGCGTACTGAAATCGAAATAATAAGAGACACATCACTAATTATAAGTGTTTGAAATTAATTCTGACCACATACACAGAGGGTTGCAACCAAACGATTAATATATTTATATAACTTATAGCCTTCCTCGATCCTATGGAATAGCCTTTCTTATATAAATGTTTTCCCATTCGAACCAGGAATTCCACAGATTAGCACGTTTTTTTTAGACAATTCAATGCCTCCCAACATGACTAACTTTAATTTTAACTGGACATTAACCACTCCACAGTAGTATTCCACTCACCTCTCCATACATTTCAGGGCGCCGGTGTCAGTCGCACGGCTCTGAGAGGTGATCGAATTTCTCGCCAATTACGCCCCGGATACCTGCAGCATCCGACACGATACTCATAATGCATGGATTAAACAGGCTCTATTTGAGCCTTTATTGCTGTACTAGATTGTGTTTGCTGGTTCCCTCTCGAATAAAATACAATTATGTATGATTTATATTATATTACACATTATACAGCTATTAATAATTAAGTTATAACTAACGAAATTTAAATAATACTTAATATGTTTGTTAAGCACTGTGAAGCTACAAACGTGCAATAGAACTTCTTCATGAACGTACTTCGTACCTCTTCTTGATACCGTCGTGGTGCAGTGGCACAGCGTCTGAGTGTAAACGCAAAACTTGTAGGTTCCCCACAAGTTGTAAAAATAAATCAGCTTCACGCTGTATCCTGCGGGTAGGCAGACGGAACTGATTGTTAAGATACTAAGTTTCCCACTTACCACGGAATTTAGGAGGCAATGTGTGGTGAGAGAGAGGGAACTCTACGCTGCGCTTTGCTTCGATACCAGAGCGAAGAAATGAAAATATAAATTGAAATAAGTATTTCATTTCCTCGAGTGGGGATCGAACCCACATACAATCGCATTTACAGTCACAGTTTGTGCCCTGCGCCACGACTGGGCCCACTAGTATTAATGATAAATATTTAAATTATTTTAATTTTCACGTTATTTCTCCTATTTATACTACAATTTGTTTGTGGGAATTTTGATTGTTGCTTGAAGCAATAAAACCGCCTCTGCGTACTTGATTATGATTTTTTACTACTACAGTAGGCAACGTGTAGCGTTGAGTTCCATCACTCAAGAAGTAAAATCTCGAAAATTGAGCGGAAAGTAAAGAATAAAGGTCTCAACTCTAGGCTCCCCCTAAATTCCCTGCTAAGTAAAAAAGAATGTTATGGTAAACATATATATAATATAACGTATACTTCATACATATTAATTCTATTTATAATTTTATTATGAATTTAATTTGATGACAGATAATCGTCATTACAAGAACAATGTACTTACAGCTCGTTCAATTATCCCACTATTTGATTGAGCAGTAACTACGAAGTGTTAGCTGATCTGGTCTACACAGATGGTTGTACTGAATTGCATCACACAGTATCTATTTAAGGCCAGTCATGGCGCAGAAGCACAAAGTGTGACTGTAAATCGACTGGTTGTGGGTTCGATCCCCACTCCAGGAGATGAAATATTTACTTAAATTTATATTTCCATTTTTTCGCTCTGGTGTCGAGGCAAAGCGCGGCGTTGAGTTCTGCCACTCAACACGCAATGCCTCCAGAATTCAGCGGAAAGTGGGAAACGGAGTGGCTTATCACTAGGTTCCCTCTGCCTACCTTGCTGTGTGCGGGATACAGCGTGAAGCTGAGTATCTATTGAGTTAATCTAAACGTAACTTAAAGTATGGAACTTCACTAATAATTAAGTTATAAGTGTCCTTTTTAATTCTCGTTATGTATGAATGTTTTAAGTTTCTTATAGAATTGAGTATCTTTATAAAACATAATAAATATATACTAATAATTAAATAGATGTTTCCCAATAGAATATAATATCAAAACTAAGCCCCCATGAACACACCTCTACTTAATAAAGCACACAACTCTATCAATTTGTAGAGACGGCAAAATAATTAGAGCCTTATTATCTATCAGTCTTACGATTTCATTAGCGAGTGACAATAGGGGTGGAGGCGTGGGAGGGCGAGGGGGAGGGGAGGGAGGGGGGAGGGGAGGCATGTGGGTGAACATGGAGGCAAATTTAGCAATTAGCGTGCGTAG
>JAATLQ010021908.1:33299-44496 GCA_013421005.1 Heliconius erato x Heliconius himera
ACTGGCAGCAATCTTATTAATTTAAGTGAGTCTCAATCAGCGGTAATGCTGTGGGCGGTTGTCCGACCGATGGACGTACGTACTCGCTTTCCTATCACATTAGCGAACAATTGTGGATATTTAACTTGGACGTGCAATTTGCGAGATTGATAGTCCACCATTTTGAGAACACAATGTATTGGAACTGAAACGCTCGTATTGTTAAGTTGTTTGTCTTTAACCAACTTTGGATTGAGAAGTAACTGTAATTGTTGGTATATATCATTGACTATTTACGTCTTTCGGCTTTTTTCTAGGTTTAGGATCAAATTTCGGTTATGTAATTTTTTTTATAATTTTCAAAAAAAGTACTTTTATTTCCTAAACGTAAACGTAGGCACTTCACTAAACACTGAGGTGTTTATTATTAATAATATCATCAATATATATGGTTGACTCAAGGCACAGACTTTTTATCATCCAAAGGGAAATCTTCCAAACATGCTCAGTCCTTGGGGAAGACCGGGTTATGTGGGACTCACTACAACCTACATCATGTAGCTCCCTCAACATAAGAGTAATGTTTTTAGAGCACTTGGATTATTATATTGATTACATAGATATTTACATAGTGCACGCGTTCCTCTACGCCTTCAATATCTTCAAATTACTATTTTAAATATTTTTTTATGTACCAAATCTGGGAGCTTAGATTGTAAATATCAATCATGTATCATGAACGGTGGAAAATTATCAAATGTCAATAGTGATTTAATAATATGTACATTATAAATAAATAACTTTATAAAGCTTTATAAAACTTTTTCTAAGTGACTCCAACAGCTTATATTATTTTATATCAACTATCATATCAACATCTATTACAAAATATGCACCGATCATCGGAAAATAAAATATTTGCCAACCAAATCTGAGAACCGCATCGACAAAACATCTCAAAGAATCGCGAGAAAGCTCAAGACTTTCCAGAGTGGAGAGACTTCGGCCATCAATTTAAAGAATTTAGCAGTTTGGACGGCGTTCAGTGTCGAGTGGGCACAAGAAGTTTTAACAGGCTAGGTTTCTTTGCTCACTTAGTTAAACTTAGCTGCGCGTTTTTATACTATTATGTATACATTACAATAGTTAAAAGTTTGTACAGGATTTTTGAATTTGATCTTGTCTTATATTATACATTTGTGGTAATTCAGTTCAAGTTACTTTAATCTCGATGATTTTTTATTGTGAAAGTTTGTTTATCCAAATATGAATAACGAAAGGACTATCAGAAATTGATGTATACTCAACAGATTTTTAATAAAACTCTTGCAAAATTTACATTTAAAATAAAAAAGATCATCCCAATATGACTTTTAATATACTGTTTCTATGAACAAACATATAATTCGTTTGGAATTCAAAATAAATATTTTACTCAAATAATATTGTAGATATACATATGTCAAACTGATAACCTCCTTTTTTTGTAATTTCCCGAATATAGCAATCTAGTTGGGTTTTTTTTCGAGTTGCTTTGTTTTACAGACTTGTCGTACATGACTTTCTTGTTCCTGGGTATTGCTTGTTTAAGTCTTGGTTTTTGTAAAATGTAAAGTCACCATTGATCGGTCTATTCGCTCCTTCATGTCAATATTCAGGTTCGCCGTTGGTGGTCGTCGACCATTTTGGTTGTGGTACAGTTAGTTGGTTTTGTGATATCCTTATTACCCCCTCTTCTTTGTAGGATGGTCATTTCGATGTTGTGTTCCACTATAACAGTCACGGGACCTTCATTTGCCCTGCGATTGAACCTGCCGATAGCATCTTTCTCGGCGTCAGAGTATATGCATCCTTTTCAAGCTATCTAGTTTTACTCTAATCCTCACGCATCAACCAATTCTCGAGACATTGCGAATTGAGTAGGGGAGCTCACCGCGCGTCTTATTACCAAAAAAAGTGAATGAAAATGATTGATTCTTCAAACAGAAATCGAACCCACAACTGTCCTTAACAATCAGACACTGTGCCAAAATACAAATATATTGCATACAACACTCAATATTATAACATTTATATAGTATATTGTAACGAATCAATTACACCGCCCATTCCGTGCGACGATAAATCGATTAGTAATTAATTTGTTAATGCGTCCATTGTGCCGCGACTCGATAGACGCCTAATTGATGTTTGAATGATTTATTATACTCGCGTCGACCTCGCCAGTCGCCAGTCGCCACTAAACAAAATATGTATTAAATGTGTTTGTTTTGACTTCCTGTACGATCAGGTTCCCAGGCTTTGTCAGACTGGAAAGCTTGAAACGACAATAATGTTAAATTGATGTTGATAATTATCTTTATAGTAGAGAAATAAATAATTTGACGATTTACTGTAAATGCAACGGTGGTACGTTAGATTTACGCTGAGAAGCTAGTCTTGCGATCTGATACTCAAGACGCAATGTCTTATAAATTGGGCGGTGAATGAACACAGTGGCCTAACACTACCTACACTTCTATATGCGGGATATAGCTAATGACAATATTAAAAATAATAAGAATTATATGAGTCTAAAATGTATAAATTTTTGGAGTGCAGTCATGGCACAAGGTACAAAGTGTTACTGTAACAGAGTATGATTTAGATTCTTACTCGAAGAAATGAATTATTTAATTTCATTTCTACGCTCTGGTGTCGAGGCAAAGCGCGGCGTTGCCTTCCGCCACTCAACACGCAATACTTCCAGAATTCGCCAAAAACATGAAGAAAGGAGTGTTTCAAAAAAAAAACAAACGTATTTTTTACATAACAACAATATAATATTAGTATCGGAGAAAGAACGTGACGGACAGATTCGTTCCAAGCGCCCAACAGAGGCTCCCTCTGTTCCCTCTTCAGCGCCGCCGGCCGAGCGACCGCTCGCGCAAAATTAATGACCCGACAGACACTTGTTTTGAAGCCAGCAGTGCATTATAGACGCAAATGTAGCGACTTCAAAATGGATTTTTTTTATTAGATTACACCATTACTCGCACTTTTCAAGTGAGAAGTGATATTTTATATGAATGTTTATTTATTATATATATTATAAAGCTAAAACGTTTGTTTGGTTGAACGCACTGTTCTTAGGAACTACTGGATTGAATTCAAAAATGTTCTTTATATGGGATAGCCTATTTATTGAGGACGGCTATATGCTATATCACATAGTTTCTAGGTAACCCACTGCAATTGCAGTCAGAACTATCTCGGGTACTTTCAATGTGCATATGACAAAGTCTTAGATATTTCCATTTGACTAAAATAATATATTTTTCTCGTTCACGTTGTATCCCGCATGTAGCAGGGTATGCAGAGGGAGCCTTATGTTAAGACACTCCGCTCCCAATGTACCGTCGAATTTTGGAGACATTGCGCGATGAGTGGCGGAATTCAATGCATCACTTTGCCTCGTTTCCAGAGCAAGAAAATGAAAATATTATTTAATTCATTCCGTCGAGTGGGAATTGAACCCACAACCGCCGACAACCACGCCTAGCCCTCATACCCAAGTGAAGAAAAGAAACTTACTAACTTACTAATTAATTCCTCGGTTACCAAATCGAACCCACAACCATCGCGCCCTCAATCAGAAGACGTGCCCTTGCGACAAATTCTATAAATATTTGTAATTGTTTGCTTAATAAGGAACCCACAGCTTATAAAATACTACAAAAACACGTGTTCCACACAATGCAATATGAGCAAACAGCGTTCCAGACTCCAGACGTGGAACTGTGAACAATATAATTGATGTCACGACCGCACCTGCGACAACACGCCACCTTCGAAATTAATTAATTATTATTATAGTCGAGACCACAGTGGCGCAGTCAGTGCCTGTTAAAGCTATGATTGTTGGTTCGGTTTCTACTCGAAGTGAGGTATAATATAGATTTGAATTTCGCCATACTCCCTGTTCAATCTACTGTTTGGAAAATGCGGCTACGAAACATATAATATTCGCCTTTATGGCGGAATTAGTACATGTACGAGATAGTAATAAGTTCAAATTTTGATACTCAAAAGAGTACATATCTAACTTCATCAATTATATATCTCGAATGTAAAGCGCAACGTAGAGTTCTACCATTCCGTACACAATAAGTTTACTAGAATCGATTACAGAGAAAGAATTTATCAATCTCTACACTCTCGCCTTATGCCTTTAACAGTAATATTATTCTTCTACCATTTTACTTAGTATAAAGCCAGAAAGTCTCACAACAAACACAGAAGCATAACCAATATGAAATAAAATAAATGAATCAAGTGTCATTTACAGCAACTAAAAAAATATGATAACACTAAAAATTTAAAAATTTATATAAAACTCAAAAACATTTTACCCAAATCTAAACGCAGCATCAACCCTTCAACCCACCACCAGTACAAGCGCTCAATCGTTCTCAACCCGGCGGAAATCGGCACTCAATAAATATCCGGGATAATATCCACCAAATAGTCCGCACAAACGCTCTACCATTCCAGAGACTGAACGGACGCTGGTAAATAACGAACGGGCCAGTAATCGAGTTAACTACACTCTACTATAACATCCCGCTGGGAGATTTGTATTTTGCCTCGTTTTGTTTATTTCCTGTAAAGCGAGGCGACTAATGTCTGCATTTTCTTCGCAACTTCCGAAGATATCCGCTGAGATATGCTCTCATTTCATATTTATGACGGTGAAAGATTTAATGAATGTGAACTCGTGTTTGCTGTTGTTTGTTGTTTAGTGTTGATAAACATATTTAAACAAAATACACAAAAGGCGGTCATAAGGCTGAGACAACACGACTTTTATACAAGGTTTAGTATTTTTAAGCGGTTTTATTCTAATGAAAATATTAATAAAAGATAATGAAATGAAACAGTAAAATTATTTATGCAACAAGAAGATATATTTTCGTTTTTTTCATTATCAATACAAAAAAAATAATATATCGTCTAGTTATTTAATTTTCTGACAAAGCTTTTATGAGGTATTATTATTTCAATATTTTATTTTATTGGCTATAACCAGAGTCACCCTCAGAAATTATTTCAAAAAGAGAACTATTTTGTATAGCTTAAGCTGATGAATCATACTTACCAGGCAAAGCCAGGACAGTAGTAGTAATAACTTTAAAATGCAGCAGTTATAAAGAAAATACTATCATATATAGAGTAAGGAAGCACACTTGTCAATTCTGGCGATGTTTGCCAAACCAGAAAAATTGTCTCGATGCGTTCTTGCACAGCAGAAAAATGTAACATCTCTGCTCCTCTTTAAATCATATTTCCATTTCCTCGTGGACATTTACTTTACTTTAGAACTAAAGGCATTTGTGAACTCATATCATATATTTCATTGTTTATTGTGTTAAGGAAGTAGTAAAGTAACAATATTGTGTAAATGTCGTCTACGTGTTTAGCTCTACGTAGAGTAAGGTATTATAAATATGTTCTTTAAATGGTTTGCTTATGCTTGTTTTAAGTAAAATTTGCTATAAAATTATTTAAGAATTCGAATGTAGTTTTTATTTTATTAATTATTGATAGCAGAGAGAATCTAGTGATTCGTCACTATGTGCTGCTCTTTTTATAAAAAAACCTATCTTTCCTTGTGAATTAGAATTTCTTTACTTTTCAAAGATAGTCTTTACTATTTTAGAATATTTTTGAGAATATACAAGAGTAAAGTTAATCGGCAACAGTGACTAAGGTGAGCCTAAGTAAACATATCTCACACCTCAAGCTCTCGGCCAATTACTAGCGCCAACACTCACACAAAAACTGTTTGCACAGCCGTCTGTCCGTCCTCCACTCGACCAAAGATAACACTCGACTGATATCATTTGTTGAAAAAGATTACCTGCATGTATACAATGAGAAAATATTGAGCATTTGTATTTTTTTTTTATTTTAATTAATTATATAACTTTTCTTGTAGGTAATATTAATATATTATTTAGATACTCTATGCATAAAGAGATAATGGAATCTAGATTAATTCTTACAATTATTGTTATTATTTTAAAAAAATACATTTTTTTAAATACAATATCTATTTTTATAGTTTAATTTTTAATTTCTTACGTTGCGCTTATATGCTATTGCCCATTCATAATAAATTATTCCCATATAGGTTATACTAATTATAAAATCGTGTATTCTTATTCAACGGATGTAACTTCTTATTCAACGGATTCTTTTCTATTTCTATCATATCGCGGCGTTAAGTTCCACCACTCAACAAGCAATACTCCGAATTCACGGGAAAGAAAACTATTAGTCTTAATACTAAGTTACATCTGTTTTTCTTATTAATATTTTATGTTCCGCTATATAAAACAATCGCGCAAAACTGACATTTGTACCGTCATCATATTTAACATATCTCTACATTCGAAAACGACAGCATTTCATATGATTATATTTCAAACACGAACTTTACAAAGAGCCTTATTATCGTCTTATTATTTTAATATTGTTGCAACACTCACAATAAGCGTCCCCGTATTATTTATAAGTCACTAATGATCGTGTAGGCACCTTATAAAACAACTAATTTAACTCTACAGCCTCACAACCGTTGGCTCTATCAAAATCAGCCTTATTCCTGAGGTATAAGCGCTACAACGAACATTACAAACACATTTCATGTTTGTAGAGTACACAAAGGTTTGACACGGGATGCATCTCAGGCTGTCAAGAGAGATTTTAGTGAAAATAAATGCGTAATTATTGGTAGAGAGGTTCGAGGAAGACGCGTGAGGCCGGAGCGCAGTGTTGTTTTATTAGGCTCTTATTGGGGCCCGATTGTGAGCTCATGCTTGTAATGGTGTATTATAGAGTCGTTCTTAAGTAAACATTCACTGAGTGACTAATTATAGGTTTACATGTTTGAGTTAATAATCATTATCATATTGAAATTAATATTTTTTTTAAAGTATAAATACTAATCTTGTCTATAGAGAGTTATAGACAAGATTAATATTTTTTCAGTATATATCCATGCATATGAAATCCTTTTAGCGGCGATTCCCCACGCGGATGTCCCACTGATGGACATAGGGCTTCCCAATTACCCCAAGACGATCGGTACTTTCTGTATTCAGTGGCTTCTATCAATTTTACCCAGATCGTCAGTTCATTTTGGGCCTGTTCCCTAGACGTCGTCTGGTTCTTGGCAGCCACTCGAGACTCAAAGAAAAATATACGTTCTTATAAAATTCTGATTCAATCGAATTTTAACATTATTGAAACAAAAATGGATCACAAATAACTACATAAATTATTCGTCTCGCAAATCTGGGAAATGCAAAACAGAGTGTCTTAATACTAAATTCTGCTTACTCTGCTTAAAGCTGCAATTTTTTCATTAAAATTTCAAAAAATTCCTGTTATTCTGATTTATATAACAAATGATGGAAAGTTCGCAAATTTATTTCGACCATCTCAAGTAACAATGGCATTGTGTGACGTTTCCTGTACCTTAACGTGTGACAGACGACAACACAATTATTTAGTATTATATACAAGTAGTTGCACCGCTGCGCTGCGTGGTCACTAAACGCCGTGACTTGGCAAACTGACCTCTTTGTGATGCACAGTGTAATTGTTTAATGACGATATTACGTTTGTAGAGTCGAGTTTATAATAAATTGTTTTATTAATTTACTCTATCTTTTATAGTAGAGTCACTTGTTCACTTGTTCAAAATTAATATCTGTTTTGAATACATAGATTTAATATATTCATTGTTTGTATTGGCATATAACGGAAAGAGTCCGATAAAATTCGCTTCCATTTCCAGAAACATTTAGCGTTTAAAATATACTAAGCAGTTTCTGCCGACTTCTGGAGGCATTGTGTTGAGTGGCGGAACTCAACGACGAGGATATGTAAATATAGACTATATACATATATTCGTTAAAAGGAATATCCAACACAAAAATATTATTCAATTCGAACCATCAGTTTCTGAGATTACCGCGCTCAACCAAACTGACTCTCCGGCTTCATAATATTAGTTTAGATTATTAAACCACAATACACTTACTTTAAGGAACCAATCTGTTGGAAATACAACGTCTCTTACAAAAGAAACCTACAAAAAATCCTGATAATCACACACAGTTAAGTAAACAGTGGGATTGGTCTAATATAGACAATAACTAAGCTGATTATGTTAGCCCAAGTGCGTCGCGCGCCCTCCTCCTCCTCACCGCGACTCTACCTCCATTATTTGCTCATTATTTTGTCTTTGACATGTTCTTATTTAATCAGACAATTTCTATTTCGTGATAAAAGTACGTACCTTGTTTTAGGGTTCACTTGAAAATAATATGTCAGAGGATATACTCTATTATTTTTTTCTTTTTTCTAATCTTTTTTATTTTTTCATAATGCAATTTATTTGTGTGTCTGCTACTTTTCAATTAAGAATATTAATACGCCTTAAATTACCCTTCAAAGCTACACCACTAAGAAGAGAAAATATAGGGGAGAAAATTGAAACATAGACTGGAATACGTTATTATCCTAATATTTTTATTGTTCAAAAGGCAAATTAACTAAATCCTTAGCAAAGTTCGTTCGATTTTTATTTGGAATAAAAATTATAAAATATTTCTAACCCCAATTATGACTCTAAATATTCCTTATATCTCGCATAAACCCTAACAAACCTTAACAAAAATACAAACCTAAACTCACAAAGCAGTAAAATGGTCACTTGAATTATCCAATAATTCCTCTGACACATTATTATAATCGACTTCAATTACTTCAATGGGTTCATCATTTTCCTCAAAAGCTTTATTTAAAATAAATTTCAATTTCCTCCACAAAGGCCTCCCACGGACGTAATCTGTAATGCTGGTATGAAAACCGGTATTAATAACGTACGGTAAGTCCGTCAAAGCAATTCGATATCGACATAAATGCTGCATGCAAAATCTAAGCCCTTTCAATTAAAAATATTGAGACTCTTGAAGTAAGCGGATTTGGTAAATTATATCATGTGTTTTTAAATTCAGTTTTGATTAGTATTTTTTTTTGCTTCATTGTAACTCGCACTTAGCCCCTGCTAAGGGGCTTAGACAGAGTGTAAAGACACTTCGTTTGCATTAAGACGCTTCCGTTTTCCACCTTCTTCCGAATTCCGGAGGCATTACGTATTGAGTGGCAAACTCATTACCAGAGCGAGAAATTATTAAATATATTATTTCCTGGAGTGGAATTTGAACACACAACCTGTCCCGATTACAGTCGCACGTTTGTGTTCCTGCGCCACGACTAGCCTCAATCAATATTTATGATATAATATAAAAAAAATTAGATTTCTTTACATACTTGCTTGCTCCCTTGCTACTCGTATGGCCAAGCGGTATTAACTAAGATTTGTCCATCATAACTCTGACCGAAAGTATGTACATTGGATTATATCGAAATGATTAATGTGAGGTAATTAATATAAGGCTATATTATTATAGCCGTCTACTACACTCGTATATGCACTATCCAACAGAAACGAAAAAATTAGTCCTGAAATTAATGTGTTCAATCAAACAAACTCTTCACCATTATATTAGTTATAAGTTTTGATAATTTTGTGGTACAGTTTAAATTAAATACGATGTTGTTGTGCTGAACTTGGCTTATACTAGAATATGCTGATTTATTGAAGTGTGATGATGGTTGTATATTTGTATGTTTGTCTATAAGCATCTCAAGGCTACTAATACTCTAGATAATATATTATGATCGTTTTTTATTTAAACGTTGTATACATAATAAATAATAAAAACGCAACATTGAAATCTCAACAAAAATCACAGTCATCAAAATTTACCTAAGTAACAAAATTTGAAGCACCTGTAAAAAATAGTCTTAATGAAAGTAATAAAGTAAAAACCGTATATCAAATGAACAACAACGATGACGCGCCAGAACCACCAACAAGCCAACCAGCACCGATCCAATCATCACCCGTTGATTAGACATCAATGGTTGGCAAATTATCGATATTATTATAGATATTACAGTAATTATCCGGCAAACTGCCGCAGGATAGCGACTATTCGATAGCCCGAAACCGCTTATTCACGGCCGCTAGTTGCCCGCTGCCCGTACGCTGTACGCTGTACGCTGGACTGTTGCAGCTGTTCTGTTGAGTGCTATAGAGTAGACGAAAGCGATTTAGTTATAAATTTAGTTAAATAACATAATATTTGGCTATTTAAAAAAGTAATTAGAAATATACATCTTAATACTACATGCCATTGAGACTTGGCTACAGGATGGAATTGAATCAAACTCTTAGGAGTCAAATCTTATTTATGATATTGTTTATATTTTGATTTTATTTAGTTCCCCTGATTACTGAAATAGTTATTTGAATCACTTAATAACTAAAATTTTATATTGATTTTTTGCTGTACATACAGTAGTGTAAATAGTGAGAACCTAATTTCCAATTACTTCGTCCTTCCGCCAGATTTGAGACATTGAATAACGGAACTCAACGCCGCCTTTTGTCTCCACCAGTTTAGTCAGAAGAACTGAGCACTAACAATTAAATTTATTGACTATTATCCTAGCAACCGCCTATAACTCGCACCTCACACGTGGTAATGTGCTCGCGACACGGCACTTCTTGTTTATTTTAGCTGTCGGAAGCCGCTCTCGTTACCTCATATTTTCATTACTAGCCGCTATTGTTGCGAGTGACTTGCAATCATTTGTTACAAATTAAAGCCTTTTTACATTTCCGTTTCCACCCGTCGAGTGTAATCATTGATGCGTTGTTGAAAATCTACTACATTATTATAATATAGCGTTAGCAGATCTATTTGAATATAAATTATAATATGTATGGGTACCAGATACCGACACAAATATTAGAAACATAAGTCTAGAAAAATCTACTTGATAAAATTTACATTTTATATTTTAAATATGTCCTCGTGTTTGTGGTGTATTTTAATTTTATTTCGATTAAAAGAACCTATATATAAATAAGCTACAAATTTATCCAGATCGGGATTTTTTTTATATAAATTTTCCACTGAAGATTAAGGCCAGGCTAGTCGTAGCGCAGTGGCACAAAGTGTAACTGTAAAATCGACTGGTTGTGGGTTCGATCCCCACTCTAGGAAATAAATATTTAATAAATATTTATTTACAT
>JAATLQ010021908.1:44536-82792 GCA_013421005.1 Heliconius erato x Heliconius himera
AATAACACATAGATTACAATGTATGTAAAGATTTTTTATAATTTAGGTATAATATAACAATGAAAAAAATATAATTAGAGCGGGCGAAGTCGCGTTAGGTTTGCTAGTTCTACTATTATCTAGAAACTTCATGTGAAGACATATTGTTATTTTAAATCAACAAAAGTAGATATGTCTAAAAATTGCTAAAACAATTTTTGAAAATATTATAAAGAATTATCACCTCAATATATTTAATACAATTTTTGTAAAAGGGTACTTTAAGCTTTCCATCAATAAAATCTGCTGAAGATCTAAGCTAAGATAGTAAAATAAAATAAAACAGTAATAATTAATATCAACTTTTACAAAAAAAAGTTATACATCACATGAAATATACTACAAATCAATCTTATTAGTAGCGTGCCCATTCACAGTTACGCTAACTCAATAATCAATCCCAAACTACCGGTTACTCAACAAATAAGTAACAAAATACCCAGTCCCAATGATCCACGCGCCTCCCAATTACGCAAAGCGGAAGCTTTTAAGCTGTCGCCGTTAACCGCGTATTAAGTTATTGACTAATCAGAACACGTCGGACGCAGGGCAAATTGTATAATAACCAGTTAAGGCGGCGGCTATAGCTGTACCGTACGGAGCGTCAGCCGATGCTGTCGTCATTGTACCACAAATTGCCGGCAAATTGAGAACAGACGAGACGCAATCGCAACTCCATTTAACGCACGCCTGTACCTGATTGGTAGACACGCCCTCCGCCACTCCGCCGCGCTCCTCTCTCCGAGACTCCGCTCAAAGCTCGCCGAAGAAATGGAATTATGCAGTTCGTAAATAACGCCTTTTGTGAACTCACTTGCCTTATTTAAACTGTCACCGACTTCAGAGCGCTGGCGTCTTGTAATGAAATTGCGGGCTGGCCGCGTGCTGGACGGCGTACAGGACGACGGGTGACGGGTGACGCTAGCCCCGTGATAAATTAAGGCGTGCCTCATGCCTCATTTCATTTGGAACGGGTTAATCTATTAATTGTTTCTATTACACTCACTGACACACTCAGAGACGTCAGTTTTGCTCTCGTAAGCATGTATTTTCACATTTGTTCTATTGTGTTATTATGCTAGAAATACATTTTTTTATTGTTTTAAGATTTGTCTGCATAAATATTGCATTTCTATATGTTTTGTAATATTGTTTAAAAAAATACTGTATAGTAAAAAATACTTATACAATAAAACAATTCCTCTAAAAATCTAATTAAATATTAAGATCAAGAACACTATACTGTATGCTCGTATGTATAGCAACTAATATTTGCAAGTTGAACCACTCAATAAATGTTAACAAAACAATATAAACATAACAATTACGAGAGTGATTCAATTTAATACACTATACTATTTATAAAGTAGCGGGCGCAGCGCTCGCCCCTGAGGGAGCCCGTCCCGCGGGACGATTTGCACGCTTATCCCTTTGTGTAACAGATTAGATATTGTAGCGAGTGTTAGTCCTCCACCAGATGATATTCACGCTCGATATAATCAGGCATTGAGAAGAATTTACTGTTAGACCGTCTTACTATTACCCGCGGCTTTTAGGGAAAGGTTATTTGATTTTGGGCTACTTTTGTATCTATTGTATTGTGCATTGGTTAGTTTGTACAGGTTAGTTTTCTATTTTGCTTTTTTTTATTTTAAGTTATATCGGCATCCTAGCGCTATCGATTGGAGTTCATTTATAGATATTGTAAATTTGAATGCTATTAGGTACAAGTTGGTATTACATTTTCTCGGATTCTTGGTCTGATAAGTCAATGAACAGTTTTGGACTACGTTCGTATCTAAAACGATTAGAAAGAGCAAATGCCAATAAGTAGCTATACTCTCCCACCTGTGTACGTGATCAGTACGAGTAAGTAACAGTTGTTATAATTAATCTTAAATCTCCATTCTAAATTTCATTAACTATATCTTATACAATTCTTTAATTACTATCGATCGAGTTGTAAGAGCAGACTCGCCATAATAATAACACTCCTAATATAACTAAGGTCATTACAAAGTCAGAAGTATTTAGGTAGCTTGTTTGATTTACTTCGAAATTACCCGCCGTTACAACTCTTCACTATTCGCTCTCCAACTCCAGATCTAACATCGCATGGGCACCCAACAAATTGTTTTGCAAGTGATACAAATTCGACCCTTTAAATAATACGTCCAGTGGCCAAGATCCTTGTTTCGTTTTGGATGTTGTGTCGTCAGGGCTCCTCCTGAGCTGGTGTTTGTCACATACAAGTAATAAATTGTTGGGTAGGAGTAATTCCCTCGCACGGCGCTACGCATCATTAACGGGCCCGAATGTGCTGCCAAATTAACAATTACACGAACCTTTGTGCCTCTATGTTAATTAGGAAATTCAGTGCGCGCCGAGTAATGTATACGTATACAAGAGTGTGTGTACCAGCGCCAATTACACGAGCACCTCGCGAGGTATACGGAGGATTGTCTGCCGAAATACTGAGTCGTTATGCATCATTATTAAATTTGTTTCAACATTATTAAAATGTGTCAGCAAGAAGGAAGACTTGGAAGGTTTTGAAAATGTCGTGATTTCAATACTGGTTTGTATCTCTGAAGTTATTTAAATAGTTTTTTTTTCGCAAACGTATCTCGCTTATAGCTCGGTGGGCAGAGAGAACTTAGTGAACAATAAAAAGAGGGGAAGAGAGTGTCTTAATACTCATTCTAAATTCAATACAATGCCATGTAGTGTTCATTTTAACATTTGTATCTAAAAAATAATTGTTGAACTTAAGGAACTATAATATTCGTTCTTTTTGTAACTGTTAACATATTGTTATGACGCTTAATATCTATTAACATGGTAACTATTAGTTGCATGCGTTTGAGGCCCTTATGGTAGGTTTGGATTCCCACTCAGGGCAAATAATTATTTTCATTTCTTCGCTTTGGAAAGAAGACAGCGCGACATTGAGTTTCACTATTTGCGATGGAATGTCTGGAAATTGGAATGTTTGTATACTAGCTCTCCTCAATCTACGAGTACCACGAAATATGCAGCATTCAGCATGAATCTAAAAAACCTTTAAAACCATAGTCTTATCGTAATAAGATAACACAATATATTGATTTAGTGCTCGAGTGGAGGCTCATGAAATTTATAATTCTCGGCACATTCTATAGCATTTGTTTCACTATGCGTTGCTGTTCTGTACTGTATGATGGAGCCGGAACGGATTTCTATTTTTTAGTGCACAATAAAAGCGTGTTTTTTTTAATTATATAGTTTATTAATTCAATCAACAACAAAATGCAAGATCCCGATCAAAGAAGGTGTTAATTTACTTTTCAATATTTCAAAATTTGACCTAAAATCAATGTGTTTCCATTATGAGCTGATGAACCATGCACAGCCGAATCTACGCAGTGTTTTAAGTTGTAATTTAGCATATTGAAGTGAGTAGGCACTAAGTGAGGATACCCCGAACGGGTAACGGAACGAGGTTTTACGCTTTTAGTCTGAACTTAATATTAATATTTTCAAAACAACATCAAAATCACGAAAACCAATGGACCGCATTAAATAATCAAAGAGATTTAGAAAACAGGATTCCCACCGCCCGCCGCCGGCACAAACAATTACGAGTGACTAATTCCGTTGTCGCCTAATCTCGGCCGCAATTAGACTGTCAGCGGCTCGCGCGAACCAATCAATATCGGCACCGCCCGCCGGCCCCGCTGTGCACCGCTAGCTGCTCGCTGCTGGTAATGTTGTATTACATGTCCAAATGTAGATATTAAATCTGCGATATGGTCTTATTTTTATTATTTTTGAAAATTAAAAATGATATTATTATTAATTTCCTTATTATCATTTTCTAAATCAGACCAGATAGCTAGAATACATAAATATAACATTCTATTCTCTACTTTCCTGCGATTTTCGAGATATTGAGCATTAGACGATGGAATCCATCACTGCTTTTAACTGTTTAGATAAAAAAAGCAACGGTTGTGAGTTTGGTTCTCAATTGAGGGAGTAAATTAAACGTCTTGGCCTTGAGTTCCGCCACTTAGCACATAATGTCTCAAAAATTTGGCGCAATGTCCCAAAAATCTTGTTTGGCATTATGTCTTAGCACTAGGTTCCCTATGCTTTTACAAGCGTGGTATAATGTGAAGCTCAAACATTATACAACAATTTTGATTGAGTGCCGTCACCTAACATTCTAAAAACAAAAAAAAATCTATAATAACCCTTCTATCTGACACTGTACCTGTATTCGCAGCATAGTAGACCGTAGTAGTTCACCTAGAGTTGAGTATATTAGAATAGTACGTTCTTTTATTGTAAATTTTGTGATTTCTGTTGGTGGCCGCTCACTCACTATTTAAAGTTTATTAAATAATGGATGACGACACACAATCGAAATCGAATGTGTGTCATCATCCATGAAATAAAGTAATAGTCTTAGAAAAATAGCATACTACATATATATTAATAACAAATTTTATACGAAATTTATCTATATCTGGAGTAAAAATTCCACATGATCACAATTGGTTTGCGTTACTCACCCGCATTGACAGTTTGTTGAATTATATTATTTATTGACCACGTCAATAAAATAATATAATAGTAAGAGAAAAATAACATAAGTAAAGAACTCTACATGCCAACCACACACGTAGAGTACGGTAGAGCGCCATGTAGTACGTTCTCGTATGGAAATGAGCCGGTGCCGGCAATTGATTGCATTTTCCGAATAATTTCACCTCGGCGCACATTGTTGGCGCAATCAGGAACCTTTGTAATGATTCATTTTATTATAGCCTTATTGGCATACCTTTATACGTTCCATCAATTTGTGCTGATAGTGCATATTGTTTCTAGTCCTTCTCATAGGCTACTGTTTTTTGGTATAATTATAGAGTCGTTAGAATTTATGGTGTAATGGAGTTCATGTTCAAGTTAGCCGACTTGTCTTCGTACAAAATCTCCATATAAAAATTCTTCCGTTACTGAGTAAGTCACAGACTACGCACAATCCAATCTATTGGACTTAGAAAGTTTAAATTAGATAGGTAGGTTACTTAAGGATTGTAATGAAGTACATAGAGACGAATTAACGAAATTCCTGCGGGAACGGAAAAACAACGACATTTTCCATTTCACGTCTTAATGTCCACGCAAACAGAGTTGCAGGTGATGACTAGTATAATATAAATATTTATATATGCTGAAAGTAAAGACTAAAGTAATCATTCACTATTTTCTCTTTGCCCAATGAGATAAATGCATTACAATAAACAGTCCAACTTTCTATCATAACTTATTAAAGTTATTTATTAAATATACTGATATTTTTAAAATTAGAGACAAAGCAAAAAGAAAATCTTATACATACCTTAGATAAAATGAAGCACATTTCATATTATTATTTCTTAGAATTACAATAAATTTTACAAAATAATTATAATATGTTGTGCATTAATTATTAAAATAAATATTGGAATAAGCACAACTTTGAGTATGACGTATGTAGTCGAGTACACGAGTACGAGTATGTAGAGCTGAATATAATAGGGAGGAGTATTAATTTGCGGCGCGGATCGAGTTTAATTAACAAATTTAATTAGAAATTAACTGTTTCGCAGAGACGAGCGGGGAACTAGGGCTGCCACACCTACTCACGTTACACATTTATTGGTTTTACCATATTTTTTGTGATATAATAAACGTTTTTTAATATTATCTTTTACAATAATATCAGTATTAATTAATAGGAAAAACATAACTTAAATTGAGGCTAGTTATAAAAGAGGTGTGTTGCATACGTTTTCAGAAATAATTATTTAAATTAGTTAAACACTGTTTATACCATTTAGTCATATTATTGACGGTGATTTTTTTTGTAGTAATGTTATTTTACCCCATACTCTGTTTGTAGTACTGTTATTTTACCCAATAATTTGAGTATTCAAACCTCCAAATAATGCTTAAACCCGAAACCGTCACATTTACAGTCAGAAATCTCAAAAACATACAGAAGAAAAACTTACAGACATAACTCTATGTCACAAATATAATTTAATTTGTAAAATTCAATATATAACTGCTTATTTCTTTAACCCTGAGTGAGTACACAGTACGGTCCCAAATTTCAAAATTGAATCTAGCCGCTGTATACGATAATTGGTTTGGTTTATATGCTTAGTTACTGCGGCGAGTAGCTCGCTCTCAATTACAACCAATCACAACGTTTGTGCTGAAATATGTCATTATCTATTCTGACTATTCCGTTCATTAAATCTACTGTTCACGTTTAATTTGTTTATGTTGTCTATACTCTATGGTAATGATTTGTATTGTAGAGTCGTATGTTTGTTGCGTTTATGATATTGATTGTTAAAAACTTTTTTAAAAATTACATTTTAAGAGAGCAACTGTTGAGTAGCTCTTAAGGGAAGTGGGGAATGGAAGAGATTTAATGAGAATGGAATGTCTTACTAGGTAGGTTTCCAGGTTACCTCTGCCTACACTGCAATGTTCGAAATACAGCGTAAAAATGAAATCTTTCTGGCTCTTTAAAACAAAACTGTCTTTTTTTTAATGTTAATTAAAGATTTAAAAGTAATTCATCTATCATAGACTATTCTAATAAAGACTACTAAAATTTTTACTCTATATTCCATCAATTTTCAAATATTCATTTTTCGAGCTATTACGACTAAATTTCTAGCGATTCACGGAACTAGTATATTATTTTGGTAGAGCTCTACATTTTGTAAATTCTTTATTTTCAATCGGCAACTTAAAAATATTTGCAAAAGTTTATTTTAAATTTGAAATTGATTATAGATAACATGCAGTGAATTTTGGAAGTATCGATTGACTTTACATACGTTTTTGACCTAAAATATGATAGTGGAAATAAATATATATTTTTTATTTACAAAGAAGTATATTTTTTATGTTTTTTTTACTAACTATCATAACATCACCAAAGCTTGCATAGTTAATGTTAGTGACAGCTCAATCCAATCAGCTCACTGCTACTTTTCCGAAAACTTAATTAAAGCCTTAACGTCTTTGTCTACACGATGACTGCGGGTAATGTTTGTATTAAGGCAGCTTTCTTGTTCTAGTTAAAACAAAAGGCAAACTAGACAGACTTGAAATCCATTACGCAACTCACACTATTTGAATAGAGCGTAGAGAAAAAAAGGGAGTAATTCGGCATATCTAGCAAAAGCTGGGTTTTGTCCATATTACTAATTATGGATAGCTCTTAAAAATTTTTATTTTAGAAAATGATTGCCAATTATCCCCATTTTGACTTCATTTGACCCAAGGGGAATAACTTCTATAAGAAATTAAAAATTTTCTTCCACAGGTCTGGTTCCAAAACCGCCGAGCCAAGTGGCGCAAGACCGAGAAGTGCTGGGGAAGGTCGACCATAATGGCGGAGTACGGTCTCTATGGCGCTATGGTTCGTCATTCTCTACCTCTACCAGAGACTATTTTGAAGAGCGCAAAGGAGAATGATAATGTTGCGCCCTGGCTGCTAGGTAAGCATATAGAATATTCTTTTTTCCATCTTATATTTTTTTCTATCTTGTTAATTATAATTTCTGTGGTTTGCATGCAATTTATAGTAGCACGATTTTAAACAGGTAATATTATGTTTCTTAAAGGTAGCAAAAAAATATGTGATCTATATATCTTGAAGAATCAACCACAGATTAAAAGAGTTTATAAATACTTTAAATATTCTTTCATTTCTAAGGAATAGTTATTAAGAAGAAAAAAGATTGCACTTATAGATTTTTTTTGAAAGCTTGTTGACATAAAACAAACTTACGTCACTGTAACTATCGGGTGATAAAGTAAAAAATAACTTTATTAGAAGTTAAACTAATTTTAGTTCACTGTAGCGCTTTGGAAGCTTTTGCATGCTTTGTATAAGCTGTAAACTAAAAAAAAAATTGTAGAGCAACGTTCTTTATTCTGTAGACGTATAGCCTTATTAGTAGTAACAATTCAAATAAGACCTTTTTAACTGCAAATCTTTAGAGAAGTTCATTCTATAATATTATTTTTGATTCCAAATATTATTTTAAAATTCAATACCCAATGTGTTCATATTTAATGATTTAGAACGGATTTTAAAGAAATTTAATTCCGACTCTATGCCATATTAGTTAACTACATGATTTATGACCTAAACATTAATATCCGGGTTGTAGTAAAAAATGTCTGACGTGATGATTTTGTTCAAGAGTCGAGCGGGAGAGCGGCGGGGCGCCCGTAGCGCCGGCCCGGACCGCCGCCGCCCGGTGAGTCCCCACTGCTTCTATATTGGACTATGCTTTAATTAGCTTGAACAAAATCAACACTCAGATCACATTGGTTTCGATAATTAACCTGTAATTACCCTCTAATTAGGTAATAAGTTGAGATTATAAGAATTTTAGAAATACCCACTTGAGCTTCTTTAGTTAACAACTTTTAAGATGTTTTTTACAAAAATAGAATTTTGGAATTTAGAAAGACTTTTAAATATGGCCAATTTGTTACATATATTTGTGTTTATAGTAAATGTAATTTAAAAAAAATAATTAATGTTTATTAGTTGACTTGTTGAGTATTAAATAATATAGAGTAGCTTAGTGATGTATCACTCCGTTCCCTATTTATATTTTATATCATAGAGATTGCATGTTCGATAAAAATTAATACTGTTATCTAATAAGCTAAAGGAAAATCATATAATATCATATATTATATAAGAAGTAAATAACTATAGTTAAAAAAACCACTAAGCAAAATGTCACACCGCCCAATCCTATTAACTATTACAAAATAGCTAACCCAAAAGAGCACTAGTGAGTCAGTGAAAACCGAAATCATTTTATAAAAGAGATCTTCGTTAAAACCACACTCGCGTTAGACTTCACACAGACAAAGATACGTATAATTTTTAATCTTGACTACAAGAGATGTTCATTTTTCACAGCCTCGCGTCTAATGGCTGCCGTGTAGACGGATTTGAACTTTGTACTCTACATATAGAGACGATACGGTATGAAATGCTAAGATTGCGCCAGTAGCAGTAGTGGAGGAAGAATTCGCGAAGGGCTTATAAGCATTCTGTTTGTGCGGTAGAGACGTGCGGCCGCGTCTGTTGTCGGGTGTGTAAACAAGAAAACGTTTAGGTTTCCGGTTCAGAAGATTTAGAACTGCGCTTTTTTATTACTTTTCTTTTTAGCGTATGTTTCTTGGGAAACTATTTTAGGTTTTCATTTTGTTACAAAGTTTTCTTGTTATGATATGCCATTGAATAATAGTGAATCATTCCATACATTTTATACTCTTATAAATATTTGAATACATATTTGTAACAAAGATCTTAACTAAAAATCGTGAAAAAAAATCTTTTTTTTCGTATGGCAAAAGATCATTAAGGATAATTTTTAATATATAATTCAAAGATAATTAACAGTATGTACGTAAAGCCTATCTATCATCTACAAAAAATAAACATAATAAGCACTAAATTCATGAAAACGTCATGAAAAATTACCATCTCTTTCACAAATCGGTTAAAAATTCCCAACCTCTTGCGTGAACTCTACATAAACGAATCTAGCAAATCAGAGCGCAATCATATCATGGCTGCATACAGCCTTAGCGGGGGTTCCCCTCGGGGGTCGGGGTCGGGGGTTCCCTGCGGGGGGCGGGCCAAGATGGCCGCCGCTTTGTCTAAGCCCTGATTACGGGGGACTCGCTTACATATTAATTATGTACTTAGCGGCACTCGGTTTTCACCTGAGCACGAGTATACCTAGCGGGCTGAGGGCTGTTTATGTTTGTTGAGTGCGGTTGTTTTATGTGCCTCTCTTTTTTACACTATTTATGTAATATTTTGGTTGAGGGATTTCGTTTTTTATGTAGAGTTCGTGGCTTGTGTTTCGCGTGAAGAGATTGAGCGTAAGGTGTCTCGCATTGATAAACTGGAAGCTTTTATTAAATCATTTGAAAAAAATTAATGATTACTAAATATTTTCTCACCACGTTTATTTAATGAATATATTATGGTCTGATAATAAAAATAATATTTGAAATCTTACTAAAAATACTTCAAATGTAATGACCTGATTGAAAAATTAAATATTTAGTTTTCTAATATTTTTGTGCAAAGGTAAAAAAATATTGTTTCTTACTTTCTGTTAATCACTGGGCAGAAGAGACAATAAACTTATTTTTCTACATATCGTGTTAAACTCTCAGATTTTATGCGTCTCGATAAATAGATAGGGCTTTCCCTATCTGCACTGTTTTCAACTTGAAAAATGACGAAGATAAATAGAACCCACGTTCTTTTTTTCACTATTCTAAGAAAAAATAATAACAAAAACTTATCGTTCTTTAAATAATATTAAAAATTTTATTGATTCACCCAAAAGTAATTCCGGCCTATTAAAAATAAAATGGCACAGCGTACAGTCAAAATAATAATAATAATAACATATTTCATATTATAAACTTATGTAAAAATATTCCAATGGATTTTCCATTGAAATACAAATGTTTTTGCTTCACGCTGTATCCCACACATAACAGGGTAGGCAGAAGGGACCTAGTGCTAAGACACTCCGTACCCCACTTTCCGCCGAATTCTGGAGGCGTTGCGTGTTAAGTGGCGGAATTCACCGCCGCCCCTTCAGGTTCCCTATCGGCTCTCTGCCTCGACAACAGAACGAAGAAACGGCAATATGAATTTAAAGAAATATTTTATTTCCTCGAGTAGGGATCGAACCCACAGCCAGTCGCGTTCACAATCACACTTTGTGCTCCTGCGCCACGACTGACCTCTACAAATATTTCAAAATATAATAGTCATCTTTATGTAAATTCAGTTATTCGAAAATTTCCCCATTCATTGTTATGAACAATTCCTTCCTATATAGTTATTATATTATTACATTAGTTAAATACTGACAAGCACTCAAAAATTCTTTCGACAAACATAATCGATAAACTTAGGTACATACCTACTAATACGTATAATAATAAACTTTTATTAAATATTTAATAATATCAGGGCCCTAGTGTCAAAACACTTCCTTCCCCATTTACTCCTTTATACAAAACTTTTACAAAATGTAGAGACAATTTGTATATAGATATTAAAAAAACTAAACTTTCATAATTATATGTATGAATAAAAAACATAAAACAGCGTCAAATTCCAAATGATATTACTGAACTACTAATCGTAGAAAGCTGAAATTGGTCATATATGTCTCATGGGATGTTTGGTAGGAGAGCATTAGGAGGGGTTTCCGGGGGATAAAGACGGGTTACGGGAAAATATGGGAAGTTGAGAATTATAAATTTTTCCTTAATATTTCGATTTCTTAGCTCTGATGAAGGGCAGAAGCGCGGCGTTGAGTTCTGCCACTGAAAACGCAATGCCTTCAAGATTCAATGTCCTAACAGTTTCCCAGGTTCCCTACGGCCGTTACCTTGCTTGCTTTATGCAGGTATTCTAAATATTTATAAACCTATACATAGATAGATTAGACTAGCTTTTTAATTAATTTTAATACCAGTTTTTAAATAGTTTGTCTCATACATTTTTTAAATAAGGTCGATAAATATTAAAGAAAATTAATTTAATATATTTTTATTAAAATTATTTTAAATATGAATCTGCCAAAGCATTGCTGAATTCAAGAAATAAAATATCTTAAATAATAAAAATAGCTTTATTGTTTCTTAATTAAGGCCAGTCGTGGCACAGGAGCACAAGCTTACGACTGTAAAAGCAACAGGTTGTAGGTTCAATTCCGACTTGAGAAAATGAAATATTTAATATTTTCTTTTCCTCGCTCTGATAACAAGGCATTGACAAAAAATTGGCCTCCAGAATTCGGTGGAAAATGGGAATGGTGATGATTGGAGGAAGTGGGGTAATTGTTTTAATGAGAACATAGTGTATTTACATTAGGTTCCCAGGTTCCCTCTGCTTACTCTGCTATCTGCGAACTAATCATTATTAACGTAAGTCGTATCAAGTAATTTTCTTCATCGTCAATCGTCGTCGAGTCCTATTAAGTAAATCTGTACCTACATTACCGTACCAAAAACAAAACTTTAACTTTTTATGACTTTTTCAATTTTTAATTAAACATATCTTATAATCTAAAAAATCCGAGTTTATAATCTTAAATGACGTCGTATTTTACGCTAATTTCTCCACTTTTAAAAAGAATACATACTATTCGATTTCTACTATTATCATATAAAGAAAAAAATACATTTTTATTACGTAAATATTTTTTATTACTTCAAAAAGTCACTTAATAATCCTTATCAAAATCATTAATTTACTTAGTTTATTCTGTGGTTTTCTTTGAAAATATTAAGTTATTTTAAACATACAACACAATTGAAGCTTGTCTGTCAATAAGCATCAAACTCTACGGCCTCTACATTACTCTTTCGCCTTCGTCCGGTATCCTAAACCCGCATTACATACACATACAGGTCAACCAGGAGGAAGGGAAAGGGGGGATGGGTATGAGAGGGTTTTTTAAATTTCTACCTTCAGCTTAGACCAAAAAACAATAATTAATACTGTGTTCTAGAATATTAACCAAGGTTTTCTTCTGTTCAAACATACTCCTATGAATAACAGCGAAAGCATAAATAACAAATAAGAACTTCACCATTAACTGTTTTCATTGTTCAAAATTACTAAAATTCAAGACATTAAGCTGAAGCTTACGAAATTTTCTATCTTCTTATTATATTGAATCTTATCGCAATATTTTGAGATTAAATTAGAGTCCATTTCAATTTTACCCACCTCTCAATGTAACGGAATGGTGGGTAATATCTACTAAATATTTGAATTATATTACCATAAAGTAATTATTTACGCAAAAGTTAAAATATTTCATTAAAATTACAATTTATAAATTCAACGTTAAATATAAAGCGCCTTTCATACTTACATGTAGAGCGTAATGGAAGCTAATTAGCGCGCGTGTTCGCCTGACAAACGTAAATTAACAAATTCACTACATTTGTTTTGCACAATTCTGTATACAAATATGATAATAAAACCCAAAACCAATTACTAATAATATATACTTTAAAAAAACCAAGCAAACTCGAGTGCAACCACTAGTCCAATGACCCCATCAACCACAACAGCGTCGAACTCTCATCCTAATAGTGAAATCTATCGATAAAAGCGTAAAAATATCGCAAAAAAATAGTAATTGCATTATACAATTCACTCCGGGCCTACATCAAAGTGCCAGCGCAAATGGATCGTAATGCACCCGGAGAGCACCTTGCAGAATTATCTGCCTATTATACACTTGCTTTGTGCATCACTCTTTTATCTTACTAAATGACACGCGGTAAGGCGAGGGACATATGAGTGTGAGGAACGCGCGAGCTTCACGTCGACTTGGTGCGGGTAGAAGCTGCTTCTCAAGGTCGTGTGTGGAAACAGTGTGCTGGATACACTAGTTTTGGCTAGTAACTGTTGCTTTTAAAATTTGACCGTAATCTAAAAAGGTCTTAGAAACTTGGGGTTATGTAATGAGACGACGTGTCACAGAATCAGATTTCAGGCCACAATTTGGAAAACAACAAGTCTGAAATAAAGATATTTTTTAATATTCTTAAATAAATAGGCTAATCAAAATAATAATAAGGTCTTTGAATTTCATATATACACACACATACATACGTACAATGTACATCTATCGAGTAATACAGTATCTAACTAATCACAGAACATAATTTTAGGAAAATATATACATTTATTATTGTTCTTAATTTTCATAGAAGTATGTGCATACATTGCTTAGTATTAAAATAATTAATTTAAGAAAGCAATTTCTGCAATTATGAGATCCAATTATGAGATTTTCATTTAAAAAAAAAAGGTTTTCTAACTTCTATCCTGCACCTTGCACTTGTTACTATATCACTTTCCATCAATACATGCAAATAATGTATTTAAATGTATTTAAATGTAAACAAAGTTAAAAGAAAAATACAAAAAAATTGAAACAAAATATCATTATTTACACAAAAAAAAATGACGTTTATTGGGCGCCAACGGCCGCACAGTGCGACCGAGGCCTTACCATTACATTAAATGAAGAACCAGCGAGCACTTCACTAGTGGAAACTCAATCGAGTTGTATCCTTCAAGGCCTTCCCCACCCTACCCTTCTCGTCCTAAAAGGTAAGCGTTTGAAGGCACCGCCAAATTACTATCTCTAAATGTGGTGGCAATTTATGTTAGTGTTATAGTTCTCTAGTAGTGGCAAAGTGTGTCTTTGTAGTAGCGGCCGAACTAGCTAGTGCCTGTGGTTCTGCCTGAAATTGTAAATTATAAGTTAAAATAATATTTTATATCACGAAACATGTGCCAGCAATATTATCACGTCAGATATGTACCTAATTAAGGGTAACAACACATACCGTTAAAACCCTGCATGCAAAATTTTGCCGACAGATATAAGTATACGAGATATAAAACTGCATTAAATATATATATTTGTAAATCAAAATCAATAAATCAGCTTCACGCTGTATCCCGCACACAGCAGGGTAGGCAGAGAGAACCTACGATTCACCGTCCCCCACTTTCTGTCGAATTCTGGAGGTATTGTGTGTTGAGTGGCAGAACTCAACGACGAGCTTAGCCTCGATAGCAAAGCGAAGAAATGGAAATATAAATTTAAGTAAATATTTCATCTCCTCCAGTGGGGATCGAACCCACAACCAGTCGATTTTACAGTCACACTTCGTGCCGCTGCACCGCGACTGGCCTCATATATATTTGTACAGTCTATTTAATATAAAAAATAATAAAATTCAACTCTAAAAAATAATTCTTATGATTTCTTCTAAATATTAAGAACGTGCAATGAGTTTAATGTTATTCCTTTAAAGAGTGTACATAAAGTTGGTATAAACTGTTTGACTATACACAATGTATGTCTGTGTACATAGTAGCATTTAATAGAATAAATACTTAAATATGATAATCTTACACAAACCTTTAAAACTAGCGACTGAAACGCGACTTGATCCGCTTAAATTTTTTGTAAAAAAATGGCTATAATAATAATATATTATAGCCATTTTTTTACATGAAATTTTGTCTATGTATTATTCTGATAAATAAGGTATATTACTGTAAAGTTTGTCTAAATCCATTTAGTAGTTTTTGCATAAAAATTGAACAAACAGCCATCTTTGAAAGCTTTCAAAGTAATATTATTAGGATAGGAAACATGACAGCCACTATTTCAAAATATTTGAATATCTCTATACAAATTACGACGTAATAATACACTTGATTTTACCTACCACTCCCCAATGAGGGTCAAGTGGAAATAACTAATAGTTGTGTATGACACAAGATATATTTAGCAGATCCAGTAGTTTACATAGAAACAATCAACGTGTAGTAATATGCCTACAGCCTTCGTCCATAAACAGAATATACAAGACAAAAACAATTTTATATATCAAACCAGTAGTTCTCAAGATTAGCGCGTTCAACCAAACAATTTTGTCATTATTTTAAAACTAGTATAGATTTCATAAGCTGAAACCTAAAAACATATCTATGAAAAATAAAAAAATATAAATTATATACGATAATATTTAAAAAAGAACATATAAATACATACCAATATACAACTACCCGACTCTATCCACAAATCTGCAATGTTCTATAATTTGCATACAATCATTAAAAAAATAATTCACAATCTCGAGTTCGACTTCACAACCACAAGCACTTATTAATTATTTCACCTCTCAGTTGTAGGTGTGAAAAAATATTTCTAGCACATCTTAAACGAATTTAAGTGATTCATAGTAATTATAGGTGACAATTTAACGATACTCTACTCGACTCTACTCGACTCTACCTGTACTGTGCTGTAGAGGTGCACGTCCGACACGTCGTCGCCTCGTTACTTAGAAATAGATGTTATTAATATATCTTTTCATTAGTTTCGTTTTTTATTCTTGTTATTTTTATTATATGAAATTAATTTTTGGATTTTGATTATAATACATCGTGTACAAAAAAACTTGCATTTATTGAAGATTCTGTTCAATCTTTTGAACAAGTAGATGCTATGAAATTTTAGATATATTAGAATTAAAAGCAATGGTGGTACAGCAGCTAGCAGCTCAATGTCTAATTGTAATCTCGATAGATGTAGGTTTAGGTCGAGAGAATGAATTAAAAAAGTGAAAACGTTCTCTAACTCAGTCACTCTTAACTCTAAGTTATTTCTGTCTACTCTGCTTTATACAGGATTATAGCGTGAAACTAAAAACATCTAAAATTTGTCGTTTCGATTATATTAAAGTTTTATTCAATGTTACAATATACAGTACATTACAAAATTTCAAATTTTAGGCACAAAGTGATATACTTATAATAGATTTCTTTTATTAGTTAGACAAACTTAGTTTGCGCTCTAATATTTTAAGTCCAAACAAAAATTTTAGTAAGAATTTGGTAACTTATTCCGTCCCTGTGAACCTAATCGCAGTGAACTAACTACTGGCCGCTAAATCAAGTGGATTTATAGCCGAAGTAATTGTGAAAGTTGCTCTAATGCTACCTCTGGCGATTAGACGCTTGATGACCGTTCGCCCGCCAGCTCTACTACGTATAGTTTACTAGGACCTGATAGTCGTCTATTTTGAGTATAGAGTTCTACAGTGAACTGATCGATGGATACGTTCGATCGATTATCATTTTTTTTAGCAGCTTCACGCTTTTTCCTACATAGCAGGATAGTCAAAAGGAGCCTAGTGTGTAGACACTCCTTGTGATCGTACTCCAGACATTATGATTTGGAATGGCAAAACCTAATGCTCGCGCTTCGTCTACTAGAGTAGACCATTGTAAATATTCAAAATATAATCATTATCTACTCAGTACTTAACACTTAAAATGCGCATGACGTGTCTAGTATACTAATTGAATCGGCTAGACTATTCTATATACTAAAATAATGAATAATTTAGACTTATAGTACATAAAACCAAATTAAAACTTATCCTAGAAGTATAAATTCAAAGATCTTCATTTATGAGTCTGGTATGTAGAGCAATAAATTAATAAACAAAAGTGATAAGTCATCTCATGCAAGGCGGCGCCGTCTAATGCAGCAGTAAAAACCTTATTAGGCATTCAGCGAACAGCGCGAGAGAGTTGTAAAAATCTCGTAAAATCCTAGCTTTGGTATTAAAGATGCGAAGTACTTTTTGCATAGCTTAAATAGATGTATTTTTTAGGTTTACGTTGTTTTTCGCACATAGCAGCATAGCATTCAGGCAGGTGGAGCCTGGGAACCTAGTGTTAGAAAAAATCCGTTCTTATTAAGAAACTTTCCTTCCCCACTATTCGCCAAATTCTGGCAGCATTACCTTTTTTTACCACAGCGAAGAAATGTAAATGTTAAATATTTAATTTCCTTGTGTGGGAATCACACCCACAACCTTCAGATTTACAGTCACGCCACCCTGAGCCACAACTGGCCTTAATGTTGTTTTTGGTGTTTATTTTATTTGTACCTTCATATTACATATTTGGCTTCAACCGACTTTAAATAAAGAAGACATTGGATAACATATCAAGAGCTGTTGAGGCTTTCTAGCACGTATGTATGTTAAGTTGACGTTGTTTGTCCACAAGTTTTTTTGGAAACTAAAACTAATACCGAGATGATTATCTTTATTGATTTATATGTAATACATTTATTACGACTTCGGGAAAAGTCCAAGTTTCATTAAAATCCGCCCTGTAGTTTTTGAGGTTTGGGTATTAAAGTATTTCTGGAGGAAACATATAATAATATACTCATATAGGAAACTAAATAACCTTGGTTAGGTAGGGTAGGTATTTCAAGTTGGTTATTTATTTTCAAACTACTTTTGCTTTTTTAAAACTTGCCAAAAATAAATTCACATTTTATCAGCACGGTAACCTAAGAGAACGGAGTGCCAAACTCTGCGGTCTCTGCATACCATTTTCGCTTCATTCACTGCATACCATTTTCGCTTCATTCACTGTCATCATGATATTTATACATGTTCTTGCAGGGATCTAATGCTTGTTACATGTCCTTCCTCCAGTATCAATAATACTAGTTATTTCTCGAAATATTCTCTAATGGTCAGCCGAGATCTCCCTATGCCTCTCTTACCGCACGCTCTTGCTTCATAAATCTTTTTAACCATTCTTTCATTATTGTTGAGTTCCGCCACATAACAGACTGTCTCAAAAATTGAACAGTGTCTGAGAAACAGAGCCACAGTACACAAGGACATTTATATCGTATGTACCTCCTGGCTATCCTGCTATATGCAGGATATAGAGTTCATTTGAAAATGTTGTTTGGAACGAACCAATTTTCCAGTAATTTGGTATATTATACTAACTCTGTAATTTAACCAGATTTCAAATATTGATATACTATGTTTGTATACATATTTTATAAGTTCCCGACTCGGGCACCTAACCTAACACCAGTGATAACATTATAATATTTAATTTTTAATATTTCTACCAGGAGCATCAAACGAGGTGTCTAATTTACTGTAAAGCAACGTGATTATCAGTTCGCATTGTCTCTCTATTCTCATTACCGATACAATGGATAATGGTTTCTATTCACGCTGTAGGTACTTTTGTACTCATTTTGTTTTCATTTTTGCCCAACTTCAAAAAAGGAAGTTATCAGTTTGATAATATTCGAGTATGTTTATTTATTGTTTGCTAAATGTCCTAAGTGTGTTTGCTTGTCCACAAATTTCTCGGAAAGTAAATGTTATATCGAGATTATTCTTTTTGCATTAGATAGATATATATTTTATAGAGGCCGGTCGTGGCGCAGTGGCACGAGGTGTGACTGCAAAACTGACTGGTTGTGGGTTCGATCCCCACTCGAGGAGATGAAATATTTACTTAAATTTATATTTCCATTTCTTCGCTCTGGTGTCGAGGTTAAGCGCGGCGTTGAGTTCTGCCACTCAACACGCAATGCCTCCAGAATTCGGCAAAAAGTGGGGAACGGAGTGTCTTAACACTAGGTTCCCTCTGCCTACCCTGCTGTGTGCGGGATATAGCGTGAAGCTAATTTAATTTAATTTAATTTTTATATATATTTTAACGTAAGACGAAGTTTCCTATTCGATTTAGTAGTTTTTGAAGTATAGATTTAGTTTTTGTAAATTACTTTTAAAGTTTATTTATGGAAATGTAAATGATACATAAATTACATTTTTACCGACATAAAAAAAGCGGTTCTCAATTGGGTTGGTATATTTTTTTTATGTATGTACACCGATTATGCCCAGATTTCTAAACCGATTTACGTGATCCTTTTGTTGTTCTATGTAGAATGATTTCCATTTAGTCTAATAAAAAATAAAAAAAAAATTAAAACTATTTTTGTTAATTTGGACGATATTACTTACGATACTTTGTATATTATACACCGATTACTTAAAGAGTGTTGATAAAATTTTCGTGGTTCTTTATTTTGTTGATGGAAGCTTGTCATTTGATCTATTAAAAATATAATTTAGTTTAACTTGGTAGTTTTCATTTTATAAGTATTTTTGTTTATTTCAAAATATTTATTTTCAAAATACTTCGTGTATAATAACACACAGACATATTAAGATGTTTTTATTTAGATTGAATTCATTTATAAACCGGGTCGCTGGCTTAAAATTGATTTACATTAAAATTTATTTTTTAATTTTTTTTTCATAAAGTCGTCTTTTAGTTCATAAAGCCAGTTCCTTTAAACATATTTTTTTTAATTGTTTACATAATTGAAATATAATTAGAAACAATAGTCTATTAGAGCCTACGAGAGTACGCAATGTAGCAGAATAAAGGTAGAAGAAACAAGTGTCAAAACACTCCGTTATTCACCTTTCAAATAGGCCGAGCAAATACTTATGAGGCCGCGTTATGACAATACTCAATGCTGCGCTAGGTTCTGTTACCAGATCGAGGAAAATATTAAATAAAAATTAAATCGCCGAGTAGATATCGAACCCACAACCATCGAATTACAGTCACAAGTAGTGCTACTGTGCCCCAATGGCATTAATAAACTCTTCAGCTTTATACAGATATATAAGGATAGATTCGTAAACCTTACTTACAATCCATTATATTTGTTCCAGGCATGCACCGCAAGTCGTTGGAGGCGGCGCAGCACCTCAAGGAGTCGGGGTCGGAGCGCGAGGGCTCCGAGGCGGAGGGAGAGTGCCCGCCTTCCGCCTCACCGCGGCATGATGGTCATGATAACCAGGTACGGGAAGATAGGGTTTTACTTTACTTTTGTTCTAGTTTCACGCTGTATCCCGCATGTATGTGGACTTCTACGACTTCTACGAGGCAAGGGAACGTAATGTTCAGTTCAGAATTTTCGAGACATTGCGAGTAGAGCGGCGGAACCTTTAAACCGCGGAAACGTTGACAGAACTCAACGCCTCGCTCTGACTGAACGAAACTGCTTTACCATTCCTCGAGGAGAGTTCGAGTCCAAAACCACCATTTACTTACAAACAGACACTCTCTCATTGCGCGACTTTTTACTTGTATTTATTTAATATAACATAATATTTAAATAGATTTTTTTAAATGGGAAAAAAGAAAAATAATATTTATATGTAGCTATTATCATATTAACCATATTATTATTATATTAACCATAAGTAGAGGACGAGCGTGTCGCCGCTCGCCGCGTACGTACCGCGACGTGCATATTATATTAATCTACGGACAATGATATATTACACACGTCTCGTTAGAATGCACTTTAATATGCATTATTATGGAATTGATAGGGATGGGAATGAACTAGTTTAATAATTAAAACAAGTGATAGAAATTGAAATAAAGACGGAAAAGTGTCACAACACTACCTTCTACTAGTACTGTCCCGTTGATGTCAAGGCACTCATTGCGTATCGGCACAATTTGTTACTGTACACTCGTTGTTTGTGTGTTTTATTCCCACTCGGAGAAACGAACCATTTTCGTTTGTGCGCTTTGATAACAGACAAAATCTGGCGTTGCGTTTCGCAATTGATCACACAATGTCTCGAAAGTTAAGTTGAAAATAAACACAGGGAATCCTAGTTCAGGCGTCAGTACTTTTTGTTAACTGTACACTTTGATTTTTGCTAAATAAATTGCTAAATAAATAAAAAAAATAGAGAGCAAAGTATCTTGACACTAGATTCACTCTGCCTTCCCTGCTACTTGCGGGATTACAAGCTACATAAGTAATATTTTTAAATTCAACAGTTATCTTCTAAATCTCATCTTAGCGTTTACACTAAATGGCAAATTCACCCCAAAAACCTCAAACCTCGAAACCCATAACTACTTACTACAATTTTTATTTCACAAAATTACTAATCAATTAAAAGCAGCTCTTCCACATCACTTATATACCAAAGCACTTAACTAAACCACGCCAATCTTGACACAGTTCTCCCAACTGCAGGCGCAAAGTTCCCCGGGCAGCAGCACGACGGCCTCCTCGTCGGCGAAGGGGCGCGCGTCACCCGACACCCGCGAGATGTACGAAGACCCTGAGGCCTTCAGGAACAACAGCATCGCCTGCTTGCGAGCTAAAGCCCAGGAACACCAGGCCAGGTTGCTGTCGAATAATCTTCTCCTTCAGGTGAGGATGGAATGTTGTCATTGTAACTGTGTCGAGCACAAGTGCTAAGTAGTCGAATCACGATATATTTTACGCAATGCTTAGTGGTACTTACAATATTTTTACAAAATATTTTATTAAAGCATACTTTTATTACATATTTTCAATTTTATATTTCCTGTCCTCATGTGCTATTTTATATATGACAATTCATTGTATTTATTTTTATTTAGCTATTTTATTAAACGCTATCATTTAATCAACTAACGGTCCAGTCCAGTACAGTTTTGTAACTTTTTTGAGAAAACCTATTAAAGCTAAGGTGAAAATGTACTATTCATTAGACCAGGCTACGAAACACTACCATTAAAACATATTATTATACCAGGTTCATATTGTTCATTTCTGGCATTTTTCGAGGAATTGCTTGTTGAATGGCGGAACACACGTTTTCCTTCCGAGTGAGGATCGGACCCACAACCATCGCGTTACAGTCATAACTTTGTGCCCTTACGCCACGACAGTTTTAAAGATTAATATCATATTTAAAAATATAATCTCTATATTTCCAGGTGCGTGGTCTTCAACGGGCAAGTGGTGCACCGAGCGTCACTGAGGACGACGGCCCCACAGACATCGACGTCGGCACCGAGCCCCCGCCACTCGACACCGCTCGTCTGTACTGACCTACCACACCCTAAATCTAGACTAACTCTAAAACACTAGATTTCTATCTGGAAAAGCTAACTATCTAGAAAAAAAATCAGACTCAAAAGTGCAGGATCTGTGCAAATGTCGGCAAGTTGCAAGTGCAAGTGTTAGTAGTGCAAGTGTTGATCTTTCGCGGAACATTTCGTACTTAAGTGTAATTATGTAAATTGTAGAATTAGAATTTGTTTCCCAGTTTTTCGTGCAATACCCATTAGTTAAGTATTTATCCGTAATAGCGTTGTGTTAGCATTGTATTATATAGAGGTGAAAGGCGTCTGCGAGCGAGGACTATCTAGTAGTAGCTACCAATACCTAAACATATATTGTAAATGTTCGATGCCTAATAATAACCGTGTCTTATAGTTTCATGTTGGATGCGAAACAAAATTCACGCATAATTAATTGTATTTTAAATATTACACCTACTTATTGTAAGTCTTTGCCTATTAATATAAGAAATAGTAATGACAACAGGCGATTTTTTTTTAATTATTATTTATCTGTATATTTTAGTTGTTTTCCATATTTGACAGCTATATTTTTAAAATTTACATCAATGATTTTTCCTCTGTCAATAAAAAGCGGATTACACATATACTTATTAAATATATTTATAGCGAAACTTTTAAAGATTAAAACTATGTTACAAATATGCATTGCTGTATAAAACCGTTAAATACAGCACTCCTCTCATAAACATTATACAAGTCTCTGTATAACTATCAAAAATTGTTAATAAAAACAACAAATTTTCATTTAAAAAAGAAATTACTTTATTCCATTAATATATGTAAGCTAGTCTATATAAAATGCAATTTATTTTTCATTGAACGCCTGTAACTGTAAAATAAATTACAAGTCATTGACTGTATGTGAAATATAGATTCCTAAGTAGGTTCGTACTTAAATAACATAATCGAATGAATCAACGAAATTTGAGCAAACATCGCCGCGTTTCTTGCCTTAGCGTAATGTACATATACGAGTATAACTAATTATAATTAATTATCGACATTCCGAAGATATTTACGAACAAAATGTTAGAGAATTTCGTGATATAAAGATAAATGCTAAAAAAATCTGTTTCAATTTTTCTATGTATTGGAGTCACGTTAACTTTTGTGTTGTTCTCGCATTTTAAAGTACAAAGTACTATTTAATGTTCATATTTAAACTAATCACAAGTGATTATTTATTAATAATTTAGTAAGTCTATATATTATAAATTATATTGTATACCAGCATTGTATGTTATAAGATTATAACATGCTAAAAAAATTCAAATTATAATTAATATCGGTTTTTTTTATCTGTATTTTAACTGTATAAGTTCTTAATTTTTTTATTTTTTAGTACAACTATCGCATTTTTTTAGGTAAAATAACCCATGTTAAATGTTTTATGTAGATTCCAATATTATTACTATAAACAAAAACATAAAACTATAAAATGATTAAATCAACAATCATAAATAACTAATCATCTGACAACACAGTATTGTGCTATTCCTCTAAAGTAAAATGTATAGATTATAAAAGATACATCCATCTGAACTTATAAATTCTGTCTTAAATAGAAACAGAACCCAAGACCACATACGCATATTAAATAAATTTAATAAGACCGCATATTAAATCTTAATAATAACCACTTGTAATTAGTTTAAAAATTAAATTCGTTATATACAAAACAGTATACATAACGAAGAAGATAACCTATCATCTACATAAAAGAAAATCCACGAATATTTACACATGGCTACATTAATTTTGTAAATTCGCGTAAAGAAACTGTTGAATAGTATATTTAAGACCAATATAATATAGCGTAATCGATTTTAATTAATAATAATAAATAGAATTGTAATATATTTATTGAAAACGAAATGGACGTGACTTCATCGTTGAATGCAATTATTTCGATGAATAAACTATGTAAAATTTGTTTTGTGTTTTTATTATAACCCCTAGATTATATCGATTTTAATGACATTTTTTGACTTTCTATATTGTTTTTAGATACAAGTTCTATCCCGCCTATGCAGGGTAGGCAGAATTAACAGTGTTAAGACACACCCTATTTTCGGGACATTGCGTGTTAAGTGGCGGAACTCAACGTCGCGCTTGTCTTGTTACTATAGCGAGGAAATGAAAATAATTAATCACCTAGTGGGAACCGAAACCACAACCGTCGCGTTACAGTCAGAAGCTGTGCCACGGCGGTCACTTTTTTATGGTTATATACTATGTCTCGAATTAACGCAAAAAGAACTTGTTTTGGTTGTTGTTAACCAAAGGCAGATCCAGCTTCTGAGGTTATGGGAACAGTTATCTTGACTCGGTCAGCCATCTTAAGTGGAATCGTAGTCGAATCGTGGTATCAATTCACTTATAACATAGCTCTCCCATAAAATTGGTGACTGTCAAGTTCGGCGGTTGCAGTATCCTTAACTATATGTTATATGGGCAGCCTATTAACCTGAATAAGCTGTGACGCTACAGAAAGACAAAACAGGTGTGACGTCATAAGTCAAGGTTGTACCTCATCGACCCACAACGCTGGATCAGCGTTTTATGTTGATTTTGAAAATATATAAAAGCTTTAAGCTTTTATATGTATATTTTCCCCACATTTTACCGAATTCTGGAGGCATTGCATATTAAAAGGCAGATTATAACACCAGCCCTTCCCTCGTACAATATTTATAACAGAAATCTAGAAAGGCGGTTATTCATATAAAATAAATACACAAAATATCGTTCCTAATATTTAAACACTGAATATAAATACTGACGTAATTGTTTTTAAGTAACGTTTACATAATATGATCTCTTGAGTAACATATTCAATTTTCTATTATTTATTTCCAGGCCAGTCAGGCTTCAGGGGCTTAGGTGTACGACTGTAAACACTACATATCATGGGCTCGGTTCCCACACGAGGAAATAAAATATTTAATGTTTTCGTTCCCTTGCTCTGGTAACAAGGCAAAGCGCACTAGGTTTCCAGGTTCCCTCAGCTTACTATGCTATGTGCCTGATACCAGCGTCTTTGACTTCAGTGACTCAAATAAGGCGGAAATCAAATATGCCTAAAAATGGTAAAAAAATATCTTAACACGCAATGAATGCCTCCAGAATTAGGCAGAGGTTCACACTAAGTTCCCTCTGCCTACCCTGCTTTGTGCGGGATACAGCGTGAAGCTAATAAAAAAATATATAAATATTTAGAATTCTATTCAATGAATTCAATAGCATCCTTAGTCGTTAGAGGGATATAAAAAAAGTAGTATAAATATAAAATAAAACACAATTTCAACATCAACATGTAAATAGCACGAGAACAATACACAACACATATATAATTAATATAGCTATATTTTATAATATCAATATGGCGCTCATTTGGTGCAACAATGACGCATTTACTTACACCTTTAGTTAAATACCAGGAGACGCAATCATAATTCGATCAGTCTTTCCGCATACAAAAGTGCAATTAGGTCATTGTTGCACCAGATGAGCGATATATTTTCTATAAATAGTTGTAATCATAGGCCTTTGTATGAAATTATTTGAACCCTAAATTATAAAAGCTCGTGGTTATAAATATATCAACACTTCTAAACAATAATTCTGTAATAAATATTCCTTGTACGCATAATGGTTCTAGGTTCAATCCCCATTCGGGAAATGGGTATGGGAAGCATCGTATGGCTTTAATCACAGCCTGAACACAGAACGTCTGAGTATATTAAACGAAAAGTGGTGAACGGAGTGTCTTGACACTATGTACTTTAGTTTAGTAATCTTATAATATTAATGTTATATATGTATATTTTTTTTTATCATAACAAATAACTATTTAAAAAATGTTTATCTATGTAAGTACAGTTAAAGCTTATAATAATATTTTCTTATAAACCAGTAAATGATCATGTTTTAAAGCAAAAAGCAGCATATTGAATTCTAATTTCATTAAGGATTTTATAATATTTACCATTTATTGACTTTGTGAACACTTATAATATAAGGCATATTTTTATTAAATGTTTTTAAGGCTTAGACTTCTTTAATTTACATTTTATTTTAATTTCATAAATTTTCGTTAAAATTTTCAAACAAACAATATGTATATATTAATATGAAAATACAAATATAAATATTATTTTCATAATATGTATGGGTGGATCTCTGTAACATTTTTACAAACTTCATTTCCAATTTGATTTTAGTAAATCATAAATATTTATTAAAAAAGTATTATCAAACTTGATTGATGGAAATAGGACTCTAATTAGGATTAACTTTTCCGATATTTTTTATTTCGAAGCTTCTAATTATTCTAAAACGTTTATAAAAAAAATAGATATAACACATTTTAAAATTCATAAAGAAATTGTAAAAATAAAGAATATATTAAAATATAATATAAAAATAAACCTTTGATTATTGTAATGTGTATTATAAAAAATATACACATATTCGAGATTTGTACAAAAAATGGACATTAAAATACTTATATTAAGTTTGACTTATATAGTTTTCAATATATGAGTATGCAATTCTTCATTTCTATTTAATTTAACATGATCTTTATTTCTTTATTTTGAACGATCTACGAATCGTGGCCTCCCTGGAGTAAAGCTTTCTGAACTTTTGTGCATTGTCCACTCGGGAAGTAAATGATTAGAATTAAAAAAAACCCAAAAATACAATTTGCACGGCTATATACACCTTCTGTGGCTACAATCCGTCAGGCTTACTGTATCGATGAAATATTACAAATAAAGTTAATACTTTACATACATTTACATATTTAATTTTTAGTTAAAAATGCGATTACGTTATTGCTACACCAAATGCCGTATTAATAATCTATTAAATAGCTATATCTCATTTGTGCTGTAGTACTTTTGTGTGATGGTAACAATATTTTAAATATTTCAGTAAATTTAAAATAATCGTCATAGAATATAAAAATACAAATATATAATGAATCATAAGCATCAGTATCAATAAATCATAAGCATTTTTAAAATTAAACGTTTAACTCGTCTTACACATTTTGACGATGACATAAACATCACTTTTGTAAATTAGCCACCATTTTTATTTGTTCTAACTTTTACTTCGCTCTAACTTAATTAAATTTATATTTCCAACATGATTTTTAAATGTTCATCTGTACATATATGAATAATATAATGTAATAAAACAAAAAATAAATTTATCATTTTAAATGTATAAAATAAAAACATGAACTAAATGTCAATAATTATTCTCATTTCATAAGTCATAACCGCAATCTTATACTATGCTGCTATACAATTTTAATATATATTATAACAATAATAATATATAGTTATTTTGCACGTTATTAGGAAAAAGATTCTTCATTTGTACAGTAATTTGCCAAAAAACTCTTACTACTAATATTTAAGGCAGTTTGAGTTGAAGGCATTATAGTGTATAAGGCAGATCATTATTATCATTGTCATATTTATTATTATCTTATTTACTGTAGGTATATATTTATTTTTATTTTATTATATAACAATATATTTAAATTCTTTTCTGTACTATTTTTTTGTACTATAACAAACAAACAATGCAGGTACTTTAAAATATATGTGTATAAATCGATCTCAGATTTGAGTGCGATTGCAATATCGAGATTTCAATGAATATCGATAATTTTTGTGTATGTTATAACATAATATTTAAAAAGCTCTTATACATCATATTAATACAATCTAAATACAATACATTAAATTTTAATATTTGGCCATAATTTTATAGTATACAAAGTTGCATTAAATATTTGACACCGAAAGCCTTTTAGTATAAATTCTTATAAATATAAAGAAATCATTTTCACTTATTTTTTTCATTTCAATTCATAATATATAATTACTTTATTTTTTAAATCATAAATCATTATAAATACTAAAATAATAAAACGTTAATTTAATTTCTATGATGTATTTTAGTAAATAATAAAAATATCATTAAAAAGAAAGTAAAAATCATAATAATAATCATATTATAATAAAGTATCTGCCATATTAAAAATAAAGTCATTAAGTCTCTATAATATAAAAAATGGCACATTTCACTAATAATTACATATTTCAAGCACACATTAGAGCCTTATATTATAATTCAAGCACATTTTTTTTATAATTACCACTTTTTTTTTGTCATAAACGTAAAAACGTACCGACATTTTTATTTCTCATTGTAAATATTCTACTATTCTTCTTATACAGAGTGTTTTATCATTATTTTCAAAATATTTAATTTTGAAAATTGTATTATTAGCAAGATATTTTAGACATTTTGTCGATTTTTACAAAAAAAATGTGGTATTTTTAGACATTAATGCAAATGTCTAATAGTCAGTTTTGTAAGGTGTTTCCATGTCTTCTGCGCTTTTTAGCATTAGATAGTAGCTGTTTACGCATAGAATACAATAGGCGAGAATACCTGAAAATAAATATTAAAAACATTAAATATTATATACAGGGGCCGCAGGGCCGGCAGAGGACGCGACGCGAGGTTGTCGGTTCGAACCCCACTCAAGGAAATGATTCTAATCTAATCTAGCTTTACGCTGTAAAGAAGCGAGAATTCGGATTAGAAAATTATAATATAAATAATGTGTTGCCAAAGTTTCATATAAACAGTTGCACCCAGAATGATTTTTTCGTCAAAAACGTTGAATTCGATTGCTAGGCTATTTTTTAATAAATTATCACAATTACACATAAAACAATAATCGAGACCAGTAGTGGTGCAGCGGCACAAAGTGTGACTGTAAAACCGACCGGTTGTGGGTTCAATCCCCACTCGAGGAGACAAAATATTTACTTAAATTTATATTTCCATTTCTTCGCTCTGGCGTCGAGGCAAAGCGCGGCGTTGAGTTCTGCCACTTAACACGCAATGCCTCCAGAATTCGGCAAAAAGTGGGGAACAGTGTCTTACACTAGATTCCCTCTGCCTACCCTGTTGTGTGTGGGATATAGCGTGAAGCTGATTTATTACAATAACGTCAAAAACTTACCAAAAAACAATATGCCTTCCAAAAACGCCAAAAATATATGAGATCCGGTAGTAGTGAACCCGAACGTCATAGAAAACACTACGTATGCCAGTGACGCGAAATACAACACTATCATCACCCACACCCACACGCGGAGAGCTGCAACACTCCTCTGAAATGTTTAAAGTCGAAATTTTAATAATCATCTTTTTAAACTTTACGCTATACCTATCCCGCACATAGCAAGTAGGCAGAGTTTCCATTATTTTCTGCTGAATTCTTGAGTCATTTTCTGTTTGTTGGTTGCCTTGTTATCAGAACAAGGAAATGAACATATTAAATAATTCTTAATACTAGGTTATTTTTGCCTGCTATATGCATAATACACATGCGAGGCAACATGACGCTAAAAATATTTAATTAAATAGATTTTTGTTAGCATTTGGATCATCCAATAAAGATAAAGGTACCACCGGCCCAGAAGGTAGTTTTTATTCACCTGTATGTACATGAATCTAAGAAAATATTTTGACTTGGCGCTAGTTTTCCGATTTCATAGAAAATTTGCACATGTTTCTATATTTGATGACAATATAACACTTTCTTATAGCTCTCAATATATTTTTTTATCATTAAATATACATGTATACATATTATAATGTGGTATATTTATAGCATCTAGGTATAGTATATATACAATAAATGTATTTAAAACTACCACAGCGCAGTGGCACTCTGCCTCATTATATACACAATAAGTGGATGTTCACTATTCGCCCATTGAAGAAAGCAATGAAAACTATGCACTTTTACAGATTTAAAAATATGGCACCAGGCAATATGAACAGAAATTGAAAATATTATTACACTCAGACATAAGATCATTTCAATTGTTTTTAATTAATTTCAATTCTTTGTGCTCTTATTTCTCGGGTCGTTTTTTAGATTGTAATCCTTGATCTAGATTCGTAATATAAGCATAAGTGCTTCGATCGACTATACACTATAGTCGATCGAAGCACTTATGCTTATATTTTTCTCGTCTCCCAATAATGGAAATGAAGTACTCTGCGTCTTAGCACTTAGTAATATCTGCATACCCTACTATGTTTGAAATACAACTAAAACGGAAAGAAGAACTTACAATCTAAATAAATACTTTCTACAATAATGAATATACACTGACCTTATGCACAGCATAAATCAACGTGACGGCGAGCAGCACGTGCACGACGGTGAACACCGCCACTGACGTGGAGATCTTGTACCACGTGGAGTACACGTGGTCCTCCGCGTCCTCCACCGTGCCCACGTTGGGGCGGAGGGACTCCGCGAACAGAGAGGAGAGTACCATTAGACAGAGGGACACTAACTGGAAATTGGAAACATATTTGATATAGTATCAGTGAATAATCCGTTGTTTATCGCCCGCATTGACTTATTGATACATTAGAGCCAAATTATAAAAAATCTATACATAAATTTTAACCAGAATTCGGTATTTAGGGATGTGAAACGGCGAGAACGGAAGTGTTTTAATGGAACGAGATGTCTTAACATTAGGTTCTCACAAGCGTGTACGGGATAGTATGAAATTCCAAAAAAACAATTATGTATATAGATTTCGTTCAGTAGTTTATAATGCAAAGTGAAATCCATCCGTCCTCGCAATCATACATTGATGATGTATACTATACAATTTTAATTAGATAGTAGCTGGCGCCGCAGATGTCCTGTAAATAAAACTGTGAAGTAAATAAAACGTTACAAGGTGTTATAAAATACTTACTTGTCAACAATCTATAAATTTCTTATTTTTGTTAAAGTGCAAAATGCAATAAACAATTCACTATTTAGCCACAGATTTCTCTAAAAAAGTTAGTAGTTACAGCTTTTAGGAACGCTGTAGACGTGGAGTCAAATACATACTTACTACGCATATCTATTAACACCCCTATATAAATTGATTGTGTCACGTCAAGGTCCGTAAACGGGATACAGCGTGATGTTAAAACTAGACGTAAAGCAATGCGGAGAAAAAAGAGAAACTATTAAAAAATATTACCAAATGCAAGTACGCAATAAGTTTAGTGCCCGATTCGAGTCCTAAACACCAGCAGAACGACGTTATATGCGGCACGCCCATTTTCCTGTGTTTTGAGCTGTTTTCTCTGTAAATAAACAAATAATATTTTTAATTGTAGGCCAACCGGGGTGCAGGGGGTGCGGGGCACAAGCGTGCGGTTGTAAGCGCGCCAGGATGTAGGTTCGATTGCCACTCAAAGAAATTAAATAATCTCATTTTCTCGTTTTGGTAACGAAAGAGCAAATGGTCAAAGGGTCAAACTCTCACGCATTGCCTCAAGAATTCAGGGGAAATTAAGGAACAGAAGTGTCTTAACACTAGGTGGAGACCTAGTATTACTTCTGCCTACCCTGCTACATATGTGCGGAATACAGCGTGGACCAAAAAAGTCTACGAAGAGATTTTAGAATAAATAAAAATAACAATAATAATAACACTTTGTTGCGCAGATAAGCGAAAAAATACAATACAGGACATCAATTTATAAACAGACAAATGTGCATCGGCGGCCTTTATCACTAAAAGCGATTAAATATCAATTACTTATTATTTGAGGCCAGTCGGCGCAGGGGCACCAGCGTGTGACTAAATTTAATATTTTCATTTCCTTCGCTCTGGTGTACAGGTAAAGCGCAGCGTTGAGTTCCGTCCACTAAACAATGCCTCCAAAATTCACAGTGTCTTAACACCAAGTTCTCTCTGCCTACCCTCCTATACGCGGGATACAGTGTGAAGCTGAAAAATTATGAATATAGTAAATTAATAGTTTACAAAACTAAAAACGTTTTTTTATCTGAACACACGTCAGACGTATGTAATGAACACGAACTAGATATATATTTTAGTAGGCAGTCCAAGGTTCCATCAGCCATCTTCCAATTCCATTATCAGACCAGCTCGATGTTATATCGTATGCTATTGTCATCTAATCTACATGTAATTGCGAAGTTCCATGATGGTACAACAATTAGAAAAATTTAAATTCTTATATTATATCACATAGTTACTTAATTACAGCTTGATCTAATAAACGCGTGTTAAAATACAGGACCTCCAGGATGCCAGTCGTGGCACAGGACTCGAAGTGGCTCAAAGTGCCACTCTAAAACCGACTGGTTTTGGGTTCGATCCCCACTCGAGGAGATTAATTATTTATTAAAATTTACATTTCCATTGCTTCGCTCTGGTGTGGAGGCAAACCGCGGAGTGGAGTGGTGTTCCGCCACTCAACACGCAATGCCTCCGGAGGCACTCAGCGAAAAGTGGAGAACGGAGTGTCTTACTAGACTGGGTCTCTCTACACTAGGTTCTAGGTTGATTGATTAGTTTTATTTATTTGACTAATAAAAACACACAATGTTTCCATTAATATTTTTTTATTTTTTCTTAAAAAGAATAATCTTACATTATAAAAAAAAATAGTAGATAAATCAACTTACTCAATACTAAAATTGCCAACGTCCGTCTGCATCGTGCACACAAACAATAATAACGAATGGAAATAACTATTGTATCAACAACCTATACTTAATAGTGGACGTACTGGTTTTTTTAATCGGCTATCTTTTAAGGTAAATACGGTACAAATTTGAAACTTATACGCATAAAAATTATTTAAGAATTAATTTGAATTAATTTTCATATTTTCGACGAGTATTCGTTACATTTATGCGTATTCACATTCACACACACTCATTTTACAAAGTTGGTAGATACCATTTAGTAACATAATGTTCTATGTGGCTGAACTCATCGCCGCACCTATCTATGAGCATAATAGATTAAGGCCTACTAATTCAAAAGAGCTCTCTCAAGATCAATCTCAGACTTGAGAACGGCTTATAAATACGGTCAGTGCGGCGTTGGTTGGCAGACTAATCAAGTTTTACGCTTATAAGATTATGAGGTTTTTCCCCGACTGAGATAAGCGTCATGATTATGCAAATATCATCATTGCCTTATTTTTCCTTCTAATGGAAGATACGTTTAGAATCCTGAGATAAAAAATTTATTGTCTAACTACTATTTTTTTAGGAGAGCCTACAAAAATAGTTATAAATTATTTTCTTTTTCTTTGATGCTTAAATATCACCAGTACTCTTACATGGAGGGTGTTATGGGTTCAATTGCCACTCAACGGATTATTTTCATTTCCTAAGACAAAGCGTTGATACTACATTCTCACTGTCTATACTGCTATGCGTGCAACACAAAGCGAAGAGCAAAACACACGTCATACCGAAATTGAATCTTAAACCATCGAGTACAGTCAGCAAGATAATTAATAGTAGATGAGAAAGGATAGTAGATTCTAATAACAGTATACTCTATACTAGAGGCCAGTCGTGGCGCAGGGGCACAAAATGTGACTGTAACGCTATGATAGTGGGTTAGTGGATCCCACATCCGCTCAGAGGCTTGAATTATTATTTATTAATATTTTCATTCACAGGTACCAAGGCAAAAGCGCGGCAATGAGTTCGCCACTCAACACGAAATGCCTCGAAAATTTCGTCAGAAAATGGAGAACGGAGTATCTTAACACTAGGTTCCTTCTACCTACCCTAATATATGCAAGACATACAAAACAATGAAATATACAACAAAGTTAAATTCGCTGCTGGCTCTTCTCATGAAAACTGCCTTCCCAGCTAGATAATAAACTTCAAAAGTGCTGGCAGATGTCTCTTTGAGAAAATAATATTTTTAATTGTATTTAAATTTGGAGGAGCTGTGTTTTACAAAATACACATTCTACATCAAAATTATTAATATGATGCCTATAATACTAAAAAGAATTGCTAATGTATTCTACCAAATGGCTATTCAACTTTACAATATTAGTAGTATAGAAGTGTAAATTAAATTAAATCACCTTCATACTGTATCCCGCACACAGTAGGGTAGGATGTTGTGGCGCGGTATTTAGCATAGAAGTATAGACACAAAATGTTCATATGAATATATGAAAAAGATATAAATTTTGATTTATATTGAAATTGAATTGAAAGAATATATTATTGTTCTAGCCTAAGATATATCAAAACAGAGTTCTGTTTACCTATACCTTATTTGTTTCATAATATTAACTATACTATGCTAAAAATAATTGCTAAATTTTATGTTGTTTAATGACAGCAATATATTAATGATAAAAAAATTATATGTGTATATATCTCTCTATATCTGTTTTGTAGAAGCTTTTTATTTATTTCTTTTTGTAGCTTTGCACATGCATCTTCTATTTTAAATCAGATAATAATGTGAAGAAAATAATAATGTGAAGAGCCCATGTTTACGTGAAAATGAAAATGCAAGTTATTATGACAATGAGGATGGATAGATTCACTTTGTGAGTGACAGTGGTAGACAGAGAAAACCTAGTGTTAACAAGGAATGGTGTGTTACTGTCGCCATTAAAAAAAAATCATTTCTCACTTACCACTAAAGTCTTGAGGCAATACATGCCAAGGAAGTGATAATATTATATATTTCATTCTCCCAAGTGGGGAATCAAACCCACAATTGCCATGTTTACAATCATGTTTATGTCTTTGCACCCCAATGACCTTGAGTAAAGTATCTTATAGATAAATTAACAAGTTGTATATTTGACGGTACAAATGGTCCATACATCTTTTTCTTACATACCTAATGTATACTTATATTACAAAGCTTAAAAGTTGGTTTCATTAAATGCGCTAATCTCATTTGTGTCCTTTGAATTAAAACCATTTGAATTGATACCATTTAACAAGATAGTTAATTGTTTCAATGTAACTTATTGTACCTGAGGTTAGAGTTATCTCCAGCACTCTGGTTCATAATGCATACACGAGTAGATAATTCCATTTGACAACAGTTGCAAAATTCCAAGTACAAGATAGCATAAAATATATATAGTTTCATATTTTTTTCATCCATTACTACTAAATTAAGTTAGTATGTTTATTATATTAACATATCATTTGTACAACAACCAATTTCCATGTTTTTTTTTAATCTTTTTTTTGGTAAGGGTTGCCTGGAAGAGACCACCTGTGATGATAATGCTGCCTTTACACCATTTTTCATTTAAAACAAATCTTTTATCTGTTTTATGTTTAAGTTGGTGTAATAAAGTATTAAATAATTAATTAAATAAATAAATTCAAGTAAAAAGGGCCACATTACTATAGAATTGAAAATCATCTAGATCTTCCTAAAATTGATATCTTTAGTTGGTTTTCTCATTATTTACATAAGATAAACTAGTTTATTTCTGATAACAAAATGCTATTCTTAAGCTATTTAATATGTCAACATTAACGTTTCAGGAAAACGAGTAGCTATAACAATATAATCAAATCTACATATTATGCATAAAATATTTTTTTCCTCTTTTTTTTAATAACGCTATATTGTAAAAGATAATATAATACCTCGCATTACACCAGCCGCTATTTAATACAATTATATTCTGTCTTATACTTCAATATGATATTAGTTAACTAACAATAACAATATATGATGATAATTATAATATACATAATAATAATAAAATATAATCAATAATAATTTAATGTTAGCATATAAAGTATAATACTTTTGTTATTTTTAAGTATAATTATTTGATATCGAGAAGTGGAACGTGTCTAAATATAAATTGTAAAAGTGACAAATTTGTAAACCTCTGAATATAAACATAGTGGCAAAACTCTTGTTTTACTCCCTTCCCACTGAAGATTTCTCGCCATCCACCTCCGTCATAATATGAACAAATATTTGATTTACTAATTAATTCAACACACGAAACATGTACAACAGTATGTGGCGTATACAAAACTTTAATATGCTATTATATTAACATAAAAAATATAACCAAGTTATTATTAGAAAATTTTAAGACATTTACCTTTACTATTGGTGTATTACTTCTTTTTTATTTATTTACTTCTTGTTTTAGCACTTACAATACACACTATATTAAATTCGTATCAAATTGGATTTATGTACTGAAGTCTTATCTAAGAGATGATAAATATATTTTTAGTGATTTAATAAAAGCCGCTATATGAGAGAAAAGTTAATATTTTCTTTGGAACAAAACGAATGTTAATTTAGAGGTTTCCACTCGAATGAAATTTGAAATTGTAATTAATAAAAGAACAGTATAAAAGATACTGTCAATACAAAAAGACAGAGATAGCAATAGATCGCTATGACAGGCGTGACATGCCGTTTCATTTCATGCAGAATGTTTTTCTTATATTAATTATTTGCTTTAACTTTTATTGCTTAATTATGTTTTAATTTTTTTTAATTTTGTATAATTAAAAAAGGTTATGCAAAACACAAGGGAATATCCAAAACTGCAAAAATGTCTATAATATTGCGCTTGCATAATAAATTAATTTAGCTGCACGCTCCGTGAGAGTCTAAGAAAACGGAGCGCCAAACGCTACGATAATAAAATGAATTTAAAATTATATTAATTGAGTCATTTTAAATATTTAAAAATTATATAAATTATTTCAAAATATTCTATTATAACACACAAATTTTACTGATGCATATACCATGGTACAAAAATAAAGCCAGAAGGTATGTAATAAAAAAAAAAATATATTTAAAATTATTTATTTAGAGCAATACATTATCACTGGTTTCACTTCTCCGATATAAAATTAACAATAAATAACAAAACTTAAGTATTTATAACATCTAAATAATTATAAATTCTTATTTCTACAAAGATTTTTACAGAATTTATATAGCAAATCTATACTATGTATTGAAATTTGAATCAAAGGATAAAAAATATTTTTACCTCCGTTTTTATATTTATATTTTCTATAACCATTTTACGTACAAAAAGTGTAATAATCACATCACAGAATTATATTTTTATAAATTAATTTTCTTAAAAATTAAAATAATTTATCACAGATACTCTTTACAAATAACCAAAAAATCCAACTTCTGTGTATAATTTTTGTATAATATGAACAACAAAAATATAAACTGAAAATAGGCCAAGCCAAGTCACATGTTATTCCGCATATAAAAAAGAAAAACATTTTAATACTAATATTATAGTTATTTAAATATTCATAATATGTTTAAGTAATAAAAGAAAAACTATATATAATAATAAAAAACAAAAACTAAAAATGAGCTTCAATAAAACATAAAGCGTTACCCCTGGTGGGACTCGAACCCACAATCCCCGGCTTAGGAGGCCGATGCCTTATCCATTAGGCCACAGGGGCTTACGTAACGAGTGCAAATTTTTATACTATGTTCTTTTTATATCATGTAATTTTATAACAAAAAAAGAAATTGTGACTTCATCTGTGTAAATTTAAGTTACAATTAAATAAAACGAATTAAAATCTTAAGCCATATTATTCACTAGCGGCTCGCCCACGGCTTCGCCCGCTTAAAATACATGATTAATGATTTAATAAGCACAATCGATTGACAACTATAATGACTTCTAATATGATTTTTTTTACGACATTATCGTCAAAGAATTTTTGATTGTTTTAAATAAAAAAATACGACCATTGTTGATATTTGATATTTATAAAATATACATAAAGCTAATTATGTATTACACGTATATATTTTTGTAACTTTATGTTCTTT
>JAATLQ010021913.1:0-40433 GCA_013421005.1 Heliconius erato x Heliconius himera
TATAAAGAATATTACATACATACAAGATACGCGCGAAAAACATAACCCTTCCTTAGCAGTCGGGAAAAATAGAAAAAATATCTCAAATGACAAAACTACTCTCAACAATCTTAATTATTTTCTTAAATATACTAACAGTACCGAATCACGCCAGTTCTTTACTATATTTATATTTCTTTATGTGATAATTATCAAGATATTTGTCAACTCACGTATGTTAGGTAAAATCCTTTATAAATGGTTCTTAAAAAGATTTTTCTTTCCTCGAATCAGTGATGGATCTCACGTTTACAGAGCCATTAACGAGTTAACACCTCGTAAACTATAAGCAAACATGAAATTTAGCTGTTAAGTTTAAAAAATGCTAATCAGTTGTATATAGGAGGTTTAACAAAAATGGTAAACTGGTCGACCATAAAATACTTTATCCATTTTTACTTTTTTCCCTTCACGCTGTATCCCGCACATTGCTATGTGCGAGTAGGCAGAGGGAACATGGGAACATAGTGTTAATACACCATTCCCATTAGGACACTTTTGTATCCCAATTCCGCCGAATTCCCGTGGTGTTGCGTGTTGAGTTGGAACTCAGCGCCGCGCTTTGCCTCCTCACCAAAGCGAGAAAATGAAAATATTAAAAATTTACTCTCCCGAGTGGCAGTCGAACCAATGACCATCGCTTTTATAGTTCCACGCTTGTGCCCCTGCACCACGAATGCCACATTCATTCAAATTCTTATCTTGAATTTAATTTAAGTACTATCTTAAAAGATTTCTATTTTAATAAAGGGTCCATATTATTCATATATCAAAGGAATAAACAGAAACGGCCATCTCGATAATCTCGCGAAGCCTAAGCCAGTGTGCTGGTAGATGTTATCTGAAGAGATTCCAAGGCAATCAGAAATCTGCATAAATATCACTTGCCGCTGTCGTTTCCGCGATACGTTCAAAGTGAAGAATGTTTGATGTGAGCTATATATTCAGACATGGAGCTGGTTTGTACTCTTTATAATACAATGTAAGAAGTGAATGTACTATATGTATGTTTATTTGTCTTCTTATATATTGTTAATTTGTTAATGGTAATACAATTTTAGCTTGTAACAAATATAACATTTATTTTAAGTATCTACTATTACACACTAAGGTGAGCAGGACGGTGAGAAGAGAGGTGCGATTTTTAATGCCTTTTCTAAAAATTTCAACAATATTTTTTTTGTAGGGACTATTGTTTACGAGTATTATAAGAATTCACTTTCACATTCATTGGTCAATAAGTACATAAATTTTCATATACGTGACAAAAATTTTTATTAGTGTCTGTATTACAAATTCAAAGTAACCTAAATATGTTTGTTGTTTTTAATTTATATTAATTATTTTGTAAGAAACATACTTTAAGATGGAAAAGCTAATCTCGAGTTGAAAAAAAAAATTACATATATATTCTAAAGAAGGTAAATATTTAATTTATCCTATGTTATTAAGTATTTACATAAAAGTGTCCCTTTTCTGTCGTTTCCTCGACGTCTTGCGTAATAAATGTATCCTACACATGTGGAACATGCACTTTTATAGCCTGAGCTAAAATAGGTTATATTTTAGGATACAAATATTCTTCTGCGTTTATATATTAAGAGTTAATATGAATTTGTACATATAGAGAAACTTTGTTGGAACACTGACATATAGAGAAATTTTATTGGAAAATAAAAAAAAAAATTTTTCAAACTAAATAAATAATAAAACTATCATTGTAAAATAAAACGCCATTTGTCAAGAACGACGCATGCAGACAAACCTATCAAATCTATTTCGAAATTAAGTCGTAGGCATTGGCGGCAAAGTTCAAAGTTGTTTAACTTTTAGTAGTATTTTTGTAATATTAGTAATTGCGTCACACGAAATACTGGTATGGACGTGAAATAAAAAAAATCCTATATATATAAACTGTTGAGCTATCTTGATTAACTTCTTAGGTATGGGTTTAAAATATTTTACCTATATATTATTTCCGTAAAAGGAGCGCTGACGCTTTCACCCTGTATATTGCTATTATACATACACAGGACATTCAAATTAAGCTTTTTTGTTCTTTTACATAATGAAGATCTGTATAAAAATTTCAAATAATATCGCAAATCTACAATATAATTGTTATAACATGTCATTGATTATTAGTATTTGAACGTTTTTTAGGGTCTAGAATTTAGTGTTAATCACTCCGACATCCATTTTCCATTGAAGTTTTTAGACATAGTTGAGTGATGGAACTCAACGCCGAGCTTTGCCGCGACACCAGAGAAAGAAAATATTTAATTTCTTCGAGTGTTAACCGAACCCACAACCTAACGCATTTACAATCACTTTATTTTTTTTTTTTCACAATTATCAATATTTTATTATATTTTAGTCAACATTAAAACATAACGTAAATTGTAAATTAATAAGAACTGATAAATATAATGCCTACTTATGTACCTCTGGCTTAAGTTAAAAATTAGACAAAAATATTAACTGCTCTAAAAAAATAAATAGAAATGAAGACAATATCAGACTTTTAAAAGTGCGTCACTAAGATTACAAGTCACAAAGCTGCTAACCCCAAGGCTAAGCGCGATCGAGTAGAACGCGCAGGAAACAGTAATGACTTCCTTCACCGACATGCCATATAATATCCTAATTAAGTATTATTGCAAATAGAAGCATTTGCGTTTACATTTTACGTAAATATTTTATTTATGACTAGGTTTTGTCTGCAGCTTTATATCCAACTTGTGTATGGGAGAGGTACAAACAATAGGTTACATAGAAACGATTAATCCTCTTAGCTCCTTGATATATTAACTACCCAAAACATATTTTCTTTCAATTTAAATCAGTATTTCCTGAGATTAGCGCGTTGAACCAAACACTTTTCAGCTTTGTAATATTAGTATAGAAAAAAAATTATTATTTGAGCTCGTGCACTCATTTTGTATGAAATGAGCAACAAACATAAGTTTGTAATGGTTTTTTTTTCTGCAATATAAAATTACTAAACATCGGATTACATGCACTATCAAAATGCTATATTTTAGCACTTTGCACTAAAAACGGCGAAAGACTCGTATGCACAAAATATGCGCAATCAAAAAAACATTTATTATTAAAATTTACGTTCATTTTCACATTATATTTAAATTAGAATATATATTAATATTAGAATAACACAATAACATATAATAAACGATAAATTGTAATAACTATACTTATTTATTATAATTCTAATGACAATAAGCAACAATATAATTTTTCAGGTTTTCTGCAGTTAACTTGTGACGTTTGTCACTTAATAGAATCATCAAAATAATTTAAATTATCATCATCAGACTATATTGAAGATTGAAAATGACTTTCCACGACAACTGACATTTCCGGACAGAATTTGAAATTTGGCGCCATTTTTGCAGTCAGAGTTTGTTCGATGCCGTTGATAAATGCATCAATTTTCTTTATTACCGAGATTTTTTTACAAAAATGCATTTAATTTAAGTAGTAACGTGTAAATCATATGGAGGCAGAGAAACGAAGAAATCGGGACGAACGTTTAAAGTTAAAGGGAGGTGACAGTGAATTTTTTATAGCAGTAACGTTAATTGATATAGCAGTTATGAATTTAAAACATACTTGTTTATTTAATTAAGATAATATATGTACACTGAATATCAAATTACAAATAGGAAAAAAAATAAAAGTGTAGAGTAAGTAACTAATTTTATATAATGTTTGCTAGTGACGTGTAGGATAAAGTATATTCGCGGATGCGAATCTGAATACGCATAATTACTGTCAAGATACGCAAATACGGATACTAATATCTTACTTGACATGGGTGCGTAATCCTGATAATTAATAAAAAAATATCTGAATAGGATTGAACAATTTTCCGTTGCTCTACCTTAATTCAGGGTCATTTATATTTCCATTTCCTCGCTCTGGTGTCGAGGTTAAGCGCGGCATTGAGTTCTGCCACTCAACACGCAAAAGAAAGTGGAGAACGGAGTGTCTTAATTCTAGGTTCCCTCTGCTTACCCTGCTATGTGCGGGATACAGCGTGAAGCTGATTTAATTGATTTTAATAAAATTTATACACGTACATACCTAAAAGTAATCTAAAGAATGTTGAATGTATATTTTAAAATTAATAACGTAAATAGTTCGCCAAAAAAGACGCCATCACCAAGATTAAATAAAAAAGTTTTGCATTTTATTACAAAGTAATAATATACTAATAATATACTGGTAATATTTAATTAATATTATAATTATTTAATTAATATTCTAATATTATAACTGTAAAAAAACTATAAATTTAATAAAATAGATTAGCTATTTTAAAACTTAAATAATATAGGGAACGCTCATTTTATGGAGACTCATTAATTTAAGAAGTATATGATTTATTGAAGACGTTCTATAAATTAAATTTTTATTTTTACCTAAGCTTCGTTAAATTATGCCACAAGCTTTGAAATCTATTCCTGGATTTTAGAAGTATTTCATTACTGATTATGAAATACAAATTTTAATATTATTTTTATGTATAGTAGAGCAGTGGGTTTGGCCCCTTTTAGGGGGAATTAATACTCTTACCAGGCCGAAAAATGTAAAGCGACATTGAGTTCCGTCACAAACCACGCCAAAATTACAGGTAAAAGAGAGAGTCTTGACACTGAGTTCCCTCTGCCTACCCAGCTTCTAGCGAGATATAGCGTAAATCTAACAAAAAAATATATCTTAATAATCAAATGGCAAATTGATTTTACGCGCAGATCGTTAAATGTAACAAAACATAAACTTATAGGTCTAGAACAGGTGTCATTAGATAGATGGTAGTTGATTGTCATGATTTATACGTCAATTTGCCACTAGTCCTGCGCGCGCGCACGCAATTTGTCACGTCAAGCGGTCTAGCAACGCGTGGCGCGAGTAATAGTGAAATTACTGTACTTATTTACAGTACGCTCGAAGAGTCGTGGCCGCAATGAAGTTGGCTGTAAATGCCTGCGCAGATTTGATTTTTGGTTTTTTCTTACTTTTAATTATTTTCCTTCCGAGTGTACGATGCACAAAAGTTCGGAAAGCCTTACTTCAGGAGGCCATGATTCATCGACCGCACTATACTTACTAGGTAGTAATATATGGTTCACTTGGTATATTTGTTATATTGTATCTTTTTAACAATCGTGATTTTTATAAAAATAATAGCGTTTCTGTTGAGTTTTTATGGAGACTCATTAATTTAACAAGTATATGATTTATTGAAGATCTTCTCTAAATTAAATGTTTAATCTTAATCTCCATTAAATTATGGCACAAGATTCGAAATCTTTTCCTGGATTTTATAAGTATTCCTTTACTGATTATGAAATACAATTTTTTATATTATTTTTATGTATAGAAGCGCAGTGGGATGACGTCTGACCGTTACCAAGATTGTTGAGTTGTGGGTTTGACTCCTTTTAGGGGGAATTAATAGTCTTTCCAGGCCGAGAAATGTAAAGCGACATTGAGTTCCGTCACAAACCACGTTTCATATTTATTTGTTATATTGCATCTTTTTAACAATTGTGATTTTTATAAAAATAATAGCGTTTCTGTTGAGTTGCTTTGTGTTACTCAAAAACATAGGACATTTTTTTTCAGCTTCATGGATCCCACATGTAGCATGATAGGCAAAAGGAGCCTATTGTTAAAACACTCCCCTGCACACATTGAGTGCTAAATACTGCGCTTTGCCTTGAAACCAGAGCAAGGAAAATATTAAATATTTCATTTCCTTAAGTGAAAACCTATAACATATTGCATCAAACCTTTGGGGAAATTGCCCTCACACAGGACATGCATTCATATAATTACTGAAAACACCAGAAATAATAAATAATCTAATAAATTAAGAGAAATTATACTATCTTTGGAAAAATGTGATCGATAGTTGCATTCATCAATGCTCACGTGATGTATAGAATCATTTATCGAGCCACGCCTTAAACATAACGTACGGTTGCATATTTTCTTGTGAGTGTAATTACGCGGATACATGATATATGGTGATATTTACTTGGAATTTTCAAAGTGGAAAGCAAAAGTTGGTTAGCTGTAAGTAGGAATTGATAGTATTAAGACTATTTACAAAGCATATATTTTATAAAATATTATATGAATAGTGGTCTGTTGTATAAATATTTGAGAAATTACAAAACAGACAGTATGTATATTTATGTAATCGAAATAAAAAAAATGTTATTTCCAGAATCAATTTTTGATGAATATAACAATTCGCAAAAAATAATGCGTGGGCGAGCGCTGCCTTGTAGTGCTGTTAGATTTTATTAATTACTATTTTTTTTGTTAGCTTCACGATGTATCTGGTATGTAACATTGTAGGCAAAGAAAACTTGATAACCTAGTGTAAAGACACTCCGTTCCCGTTTCCGTTCCCCATTTTTCGAGGTATTCTGGGTATATTGGGTATCGAGTGGCGGACTCAACGCCGCGCTTTGCTTCTTTACCAGAGCGAGCACATGATAATATAAAGTGAATAAACGTTATAAACGACTGTAACAAATGCTTTGTAATAGATTTAAATAAAATAAAATAAATCAGCTTCACGTTGTATCCCTCACACTGCAGGGTACGCAGAGGGAACCTAGTGTTAAGACACTCGGTTCCCCAATTTCTGCAGCATTCTGGAGGCACTGCGTGTTGAGTGGCAGAACTCAACGCCGCGCTTATCCTCGACACCAGAGCGAAGAGATGGAAATATAAATTTAAGTAAACATTTCATCTCCTCGAGTGGAGATCGAACCCATAACCAGTCGGTTTTACAGTCAAACCTTGTGCCCCTACGCCACGACTGGCCTTGTAATAGATTTAAGCTTGAAATTACCATCAATTCCTACGTACAGCTAAGCTAACCAACTTTTGCTTTTATTTAAAAGTAAAGTTCTTGTTTTTTTTTATCTTCAAACGCTTAAGCAACTGATACAAGGCAAAATATGTATTAAACTAGACACAATCTACATATTACGTTGTTTATCCAGATGGCGAGTATCGAGGTGTCGCTGGCGGGCTCCCGGCGTCGCAGCGGCGCGCGCGACTCTAACAGAGAATTGGACACACTGCGAGCAGCTTTGTCTGATAAGGACACTTTGATACAGAAGTATTTATTCTTTTTATATTTTTAGCTTCAAACTGTAACCTATATATAGCAAGCTAGGCAAAGGGAGAACCTTGGGAACCTAGTATTAAGGCACTTCATTCCTCATTAAGATACTTCTATTCCCACTTTTCGCTGAACTCTTCAGGCATTCCGTGTTGAGTGGCGGAATTCAACACTGCGTTTTCCCTGTTACGAGGACGAGGAAAAGGAAATATTAAATATTTCAATCGAATCTTCAACACTCACACGCTTAAACCCCTGCGCCACAACGACCCCAAAAATTTATTTCATTGTTTTTAAAGTGGCCAAGGCCACCGTGGCGCAGTGAAACAGCTTTGGACTGTTAAGCTGACGGATGTGAGTTTAATTCCTACTCAGGAGAACGATTATATTTAGTTTATGTTGGTTTCCCCGCTCCGTTAGATGAATCAGGGCGTTGAGTTCCGCGACACAACAAGCAATGTCTGGAAAATTAAGCAGAAAGTCGATAAGGCAATTACTTAACAATTGTTTCTCTGCTTTAATTGAACGCCGCGCTTTGTCTCAATAAAAGGAAAAAAAAACATTTTACAATTTCCATTAAGACATATGTAGATACCTAAACATACCTCGGAATAAAATCATTCCTAATTCTTCCCAAAGTTCCTATATTAATAAACATACCCCACGCATCGTTTTAAAATAACCTAATTGGCATAATTTGCGGAATGATACTTAAACGTTTTTGTACTTAAACTCGTTTCGATAAAGACCGAACAAACGGCGCATGAAATGTTGAGTTATGGAGGTCATGACCTCTCGTATCTTCTCCATGTTAATTATATCTAATATTATATTATTTTAGCTGTAATTAGCATACGTTGTGTTTATTTCTGTTTAACGTTTTTACCTAATGTCTGTTATGGTATCAAATCCTACAAATTAAATTGCCCATAATTAAAATGTTTTAAAATCAGCTTCACGCTGTATCCCGCACACAGCAGGGTAGACAGAGGGAACCTAGTGTTAAGACACTCCGTTTCCCACTTTCTGCCGAATTCTGGAGGCATTGCGTGTTGAGTGGCAGAACTTAACGCCGCGCTTAACCTCGACACCAGAGCGAAGAAATGATAATATAAATTTAAGTAAATATTTCATCTCCTTGAGTGGGGATCGAACCCACGACCAGTCGTTTGTACAGTCACACCTTGTGCCGCTGCGCCACGACTGGCCTCAATTTGTTTTTTTTTAAATACATTGTTTGATTTAATAATATTTATATTTATATTACTTTCACAGCGTATCCCAAAAGCAGGGTAGGGGGAACCTAGTGTTACGACATTTCGTTGCACACTTTCCGACGATACATCATAGAATAACACGACAAAATCTTTTTTCACACTATCTTTGCCTATCCAGAAAAAATGCAAGCATTACATTATGCATTACTAATTCTTGAATATATTTCGCAGTCTCAAAAAGCAGCTGAGCGCGTCCCTAAGCGCGGCTCGTCTGGCTGCCCAGGTGTCGTCCCCATGTTCCACTCCTCGCGAAGACAGAACACCGCTGTCTCACGACGAACGCAAGGCTTTGGAGGAGAGGGCGGCGTCCGTCAGATCGGAGTTGGACACGAGGCGGTCTAATATCAATGAATTGAAACGACGTTTGGAGAAAACACATGTTACTGAGTAAGTATGAACTTTGTAATATTTTACTGATGAAACAAAAGAACAAAAAAATATTTTTAATGAGCCGTATGAATTGACATAAAAACATATTTTATTGGCTTAAGTACCGCGATGTTTTTAAAATAAATTTTATAGGCAATTTCTTCTTATTTTCAAATAACATCCTCATTACGCTATAATGGCGTCCAAAATTTTAAAAGTAACTTTAATAATATTATTTTCGATAAATACGAAAAATCCCAAGGGATTCTACATATAAGTTCCTAAAGGAGGACAAAGAAGCACTTACAGAGAAGCAGACTAGTAATTATAAAAAAATATTTCCCTAGAAACATAGACACCCGGATAGAACAAGCAGAACTGCAATACGCTATAGGGCGCGAGGAGTTGGAACTGCTAACATTAAGTGAACAAGCGCGCGCTCTTACCTTACTTATGGAGCAGGCGGAGGCGGCTGCGCGTGCGCAACGAGTTACTTTGTATAGGTAAGTCTTAATTTTTAAGCATATTTTAATAAAAAAATTGGTTTATTAATGGGAATTTAGTTATATGTCGCTCAGGTTTTCGTGTCCCTAAGGTATTGTGTGGTGGATTATGGGATTAAACACTTTTCTTTAAATAAACCAGACTCGAAAAAACGACATTTTGTAATGGGATCTTGTTAAATCTTTCATCAGAATTTTAAATAAAAATATCTTTATTTTTGTTTTTCTATGAATATTTGTTTTATTGAATGTTAGATTACTTAGGAACCAGTGGTTCGATTTGTAAAAATTTTATAGTGTTAAGACGCTCCGTTCCCAACTTTCCGCCGAATTCTCGAAGCATTGCCTATCCTTGAGTAGTGGAACTCAATAAGGGAAGCGAGGAAATGAAAATATATCATTTCCTCGAGTGGGAATCGTACCCACAACCTACCGCGCTTACAGTCGCACGATGGTACCCCTGCACTACGACTGGCCACTAAAAGATAGAATATATAATTAATTTTACTGACATTTGACACAAAAAAAAAACCAATTACACAACTATGTTATATACGCATTCATACATAATGTATTTTAAGAATGGATGCTATTATAAGATGTCTAGTATCTACACATCGAAGTTCACACTTTGACGTTCGTATGAGAATCGTAACGACAGAGTAATTATACTTTGTTACGTGATAACCTATTATGTCTTCATTGGAGCGCGAGCGTTCTTTCAAGTAATATAAGAAGGTCAAACTCCGTCTAAATATTTTCAACAAAAACCGTTTGAATGTAGCTTAATTTTTCTCTTTATGTAAACGTGATAATAAATAAATAAAAATAAAAATAAAAAGCCTTTTATTTCTTGCTAAGTTACAGTTTGAAAATTGAAAAGTATACAAAATATAAAATGTACATGTTGCTTAAATATTATATAAACTATATATATATGTGTTTTTTAATCTTTATAGTATTTATTTAAATATTTTTATATATATATATATATTATTTATTTATTTATTTTTTATTTAATTGTTTTGCAAGAACCCCTCTCAACGGAAGGTAAAGGCCTCCTCCAGAGACCATGACATGACCATTTTTTTTTTTTTTTGTGACTATTGTTCTTTATATATAATGTGTTTTTATGGTATTTTTGTGTAATGTTTGCAAAAGTTTCTATTTCCTCTGGAGGGTTTTGGTCGTGATCTTCCACGGGGACCAGCCGGCTTGGAAGATGTAATTTTGTGGTCTTTTTTATTTGTAATATGTTTTCCGTGGGAGAGAGCGGTCGTTGCTATTGCTTAGTATTTTTATTAGTTTGCTTGTTCGATATATTGTTTTGGTTGTCAGCGGTTTGTTTTTTAGTTGTTAAGAAATTGAGTATCCCTGGTTTGATAACTTCCTCTGATAAGCTCGAGGATCTATGCGGTCCTCTTTGGGTTTTGTTCTTTTTATTAACTTGCGTCTTTAGTTCCGATTGCGAAGGATCTTTGTAATTTGGTGATATTGGTAGGGCTCTTTTCTGGTGTCTCGGTATATCCGTATTCTTGTGGTGTATTATCAATTTGTCGTATTTGATACTGGCGAAGTTTCCTTTCTCCATCTCAATTTTTAATTGTTCTTGTAATTTCTTTCTTTTCTCTAAAATGTGCTTTGGAAAGTCATCCTTTATGTAGTAAGCAGTATCTTTTAAAACCGTCCTCTGTTTAAAAACTTCTATTTTCGTGCCCAGTGAGGTAAAAGTTACGGTGATCGGTCGGGGAAGTTCTCCTTTCTTCCCTATTCTCCTAGTTTCCTGTAAATCTCTGCGTTCCAGCCTTAAAGAGAAATATTGATTTATAAAACTTAAAACGGTTTTTTCTAGATTGGCATACGATGTATCAATTTCTACTTCCGCTAGGCCAAAAATTACGATGTTCCTTTGTCTTGACTGCTTTTCAAGAAAGTGTAATCTATTTTCTTGGTTTTCTAGTTTCTCTTTAAGGTTTTCGTATTTAGCATCTAATACTTTGAACTTTTCCTCTAACTTGTAATTTATATTTTGCGTGACTTGTTCAGTGACTTTATCAGCTGATTGTAAAATTGTTGCTTTTTGTTCGTTTAGCTCGTTTTGAATTTTTTTGAGTATATCCATGATTTCCTCCATAATTTTCTGTTATATTTTATAATATAGTAATGCGATTATCTTGTTTTGCAACTTGTGGTGCCCTCTGTTGGCCTAAGTAGATACTAGATATTGGGACGATCTTGGTATCTGTATAATAATGTTTATGATTTTAAGTATTTAATTCTAGATGGCGCTCTTGTTTGTCAAAATTGCAAAATCATGCATCGATTTTACTGATTTTGCATATTTTTTTTAAGTTTACACCCGAATGATGTAAATTATCGTCTTTGCACTTTGTTTATTTATTTGTAGATCACTATTACCTATTTAATGTGGGAAATGTCACTGGTACTTCAGTTTTATTGTCTTTTACACTTCACTGATTTGGCACGTTTTAACTTATTATTTACTGTTTTTGGGTTTTGTCCGTAATGTATTTCAGAAATCACTAGTTTATACGTTAATTGCACTGTTTTTTAGTATAAAGTATCACTTATTTGTATTTTTAGTGTACGAAAAATACGGAGCTGACGTTATCGTGGCACGGTTGCGCCCTCTCCCTCTTTGCATATCCATGTAAACGTGATAATAATGATTATTTCATTTACATACTTGAAATTATTTAAAACGTTTATCTTAATGTAATTAAATTGTTCTAAAAAGTGTACGTTTTCCTAACAAGTATTATACTTATTAAGAAAACGTACTTTTAAAATGTTAAAAAATATTTAAAAAATAGTATTCTCTCTTGCCAAACGATAACTCTAAGTAATTATCTTTGGACATCGGAAATATGTAAAAATCTCCCTACAGAGATGTCTTTGCAGGAACAAATAAGTTGTAACAAGCGTATAAGAATTTCGACGTAGCTCGATGAGAACGTGTGGCTTAGTTGGTCAGAGCGCTTGGACGATTTCTATAGAGGCGCGGGTTCAAATCCCGCTACGTTTATACATTTTGTTAATAAGAATTTTTCTTTCCTAAGTATGGAATAACACTTTAAAAATGTAAAAAAATATTAAAAATGTTAAAAAAATACTAATTTAGTTTTATCAGTAACTTATTTTAATGATTAAAATGTCCTGCAGAGGGTACGTTGCCTTTGCAGGACAATTGGTTCACCACTCTCCACTCGAATTAGAGCCGTGGCGTATTGAGTGAGCGGAACTCCACCTCGCTCGGTGTCTTCCCAGAACAAGAAAATGAAAACATTTCATTGACCCAAGTTGGAGACGTATAATCGTCAGACCTAACAATCTTTATTCAAAAATAGAACTGATGACCACTGCCTTATTAGAACCCTTCTTTCTAATCCTAAACTAAATATGAACTTATTTCCAAAGCACGCGATGGATTACAACATAATATTATGTCTCTATTCAATTGAATTCAAACTACAAATGGGGTCGAGTAATTTAAGTTCATTTTTAAAAGCCGTAAAGATGACACGATAGTAGCAAATTGTAAATTGTCAGTAATTGTTACAAGTTGCGCCACTCCCATTGTGATCTGGCCGGGGGCGGCTCCCGCTTTCATCGATTCTTTTATGTATTTAATCGGTGGGAAACATCTATATAGACGAATGTGGGTTAATCTTTCAACAGAAAGTTTAGATGTGGATGTGAGTATAGTGATTAAGACATCGGAAGTGGACTAGAATTTCGATGAATTAATTACTTTTTTTCAAACCGTATCTGTGAAACTTGAATTTGACAAAAAATAACGTTGAGAATTAGGTTAGCCATTTTATCTAAATGCATTTAGTTGATAATTGTTCAGTAGTTTAGTATCAAATCAAATTTACAATAATATAAGTTAAAGTACCTACTGTTAAACTGATTCAATATCATAAATTATGACCAAAGTTAACAAGAATTATTGTGTGAACAATCCTTGCACGATATTGTTCAAATCTCACATGCTAAAATCTTTCAGAGTTCGTTAGATGGCCAAGGTCTTCCTGCAATTTGGTGCTTTTAATTTTTGTCTTGTTAATGCAAAAATGCAAGAAATTTACAATAAATGGAAGAGAGAGGCCAATTTCTGTCAATGCACTTATGGCACATATAATATTTAAGTACGACTGATGCCTACGTATGATAAAATATCTAACCAACATGAAATAATAAAAGATATTTTATCTGACCTTGGACGTAGGAAGAAGGGGGCGGGTTGTCTGTGTCCAGTCCAAAATAGTGTGGTGCCCATCCTAGAAATTTTACAAGCAAAAAAATTGCTCCTAAACATTAAAAAAACAACGTTTGCACAAACATATCTGTTCAAAGGTAAACTCCAGTCCCCTCCCAAAAAAATATCATTATTTTATAAAGAAAGTATCTCTAGATCCGCTAATGTATCTATCGAACAAATTTTAGAAAACAAAAAAATATTGTTGCATATTAGATCATATATGTTTTTACTACTATGTCTATATCTTCTTAATATTTTCAATATATGCGTAATAATAAATTGCCTTTTAACCGATTTTCCAAAGAACAATAATTGATATCGGTCGTAAAAACAGACGACGAACAAAATTTACTGTTTATTGCTCGAAGCATTAATCTTAAGTACGTATATAAAATAACGTTATATCGCAAATCTGTATCAAACCCTAAGGCTATTGTATTCAATGCTATAATTCAAGTTTTTTAAACATTTTTCCGTTTCCCATACTCAAGCTGTGGCGTGATCTATTACGCTATTAATACGTTGTTTAGATTTATTATAAGTACAAACTGTACCTCTGATTAAATACTACCTATAATGGGCAAAATAGATTCTGACTCTCACAAGATAAAGCTTTACGCCGTATCCCGTACTTAGTAGGGTAGGCAGAGGGAAGTAGGGAACCTAGTGTTATACCCTGTTCCCATTAAGACACTTCCCTTCCCCATTTTTTTGGTCGCATTCTGGAGGCGTTGCGTGTTGAGTGGCTGAAGTCATCGCGGCGCTTTGTATCGTTACAGTGGCACGCTTGTGTCTGCGCCACGACTATTCTCGATAATTTGGCCTCATAAATTATAAAGTTAATAAAAATCAATTGAGGCAATAGAACAGCATTTTACCATAAATGTGATGGTAGTGAATTCGATCTCCAGTCAATAGAAAAAATATAGTTCATTATTTTATAATGTAGTTAATTATTTTTTCCCCGCTGTGAGAAGATAAGAAAAAGGAGTATCTAGACTCTCTAGGTCTATGTATCTAGACATAAGGTTTTTTTCTCGGCCTTTAATTGCAAATTGTTTATTAAGTGATGGTAATTAATACTGCTTTTTATATAACCAATAAAAAACTTCAAAAACTTATTGAACCCATTTAATAAATTTTCTATAGATTTTTTCTTTTTTTGGATCGAATTAACATGAATACTATTATTTATTTTATGATCTTCATTTTAAAATACTTTTATTTTTAACCTAGAAAAAATATAATTGTAAGCTATAGTAGCACCTAAATTTAGTATCCCACGTTTTTCGCTGACTAATCTACCAATGGGTGAAAAGAAAAACGAAAGTAAAAATGACTTTGATCGATCAAGTTGAGGCTAATTATTATAACTTATATTTACGTTGTTTTATGTTACTCCCGCTATATTTTTTTACCGCTATATTACGATTTTTACGCTTGTAGGTGATAAAAAAATTATGTGGGAATTCATACAGTAAATTAAAAAGTCTGAGGGAACCTAATGTTAAGACACTCTGTTGCCCGTTTTCCGCGGAATTCTAAAGGCTTTGCGTGTTGAGTGGCAGAACTCAGCTTCCTTTGCTTCCACACTAAAGCGAGGCAATTAAGATTTTAAATATTTAATTTCCTCAAGTGGGATTCGAACCCACAACCGTCGCGTTTACAGTTGTACTGTATTTGATTCCTTGCGCGACGACGACCTCAAAAACGTCAACCTAATCTAAATAAGCGGCTTTATCAAGTGGTCAAATAAATGGAAATATCTCGAGTCATCATGTATGACACACGCTTTCGACCATATAAGCTCTTCAACTTTTTAGTTGTGGGCAACGGAATATCTTAACACTAGGTTCCCTCTGCCTACCCTGTTGTGTGCGGGATACAGCGTGAAGCTGATTTAATTATTTTTTTTGTACTTTTTAGTATTGGTATAGATATAAAAGTTTCTAAAGTAATGTAGTAAGTTAATGCTAATAACCACTTTTGATTTCAACACTGTTGTGAGATTTTCACAATGGGCTACAAATTTTCGTACACTTTAGTGTAATGAGAGCGAAAGCTCGTGGTTTCCTTTTGCGGTTGTTGAATAAAGGACTACTAACTTTACTTTCCCTTACTTCATGTTTTAATTACTGTGATTTTAATTTTTGTTATTTAAGTTTAGTTACATTTTTAGGGTTCCGTACATCTTAAGGAAAGAAGGATATATACAAGATCTTTTCTTGTCAGGAGCGCTTGGACGTATCGAGTTTAAATTCAAACCATATACTCAGGTCTATAGTCCCTTAATTTCCCGAAAAAAACGTCACTTCTACATTTACTAAAAAAATATATATGGCCGTATATACAAAGGGAATCAAAATTAATAAGGTACTTCCGATTGAGCTAGAATTATGAAATTTGCCAGATGGCATCTACAGGTCTAGGTAATAGTTCAGGAAGAAAATGTGAAAATCTCATATTTGTGGCTAAATTCTAAAAAATAGTAGCCTTAAAAAGGAAGAAAATTTGGTATTTAAGCCACTAGTTTAAGTGAAGCAATGTTTTCAATTTTTGCACAGAACCCACGGTGAGCAAGCCCGATTCGCGTTTGCCCGGTTTTTTTACTAAGTACTTGTAGGAAAACATTTTCTTGTTTTATTTGATGTAAAAAGGGTATAAGTACTGTACCCCGCGCTTTTATCAATATTAGTCAATCACACAAGGAAAAGCTATTTTAAACAAAACCTCTTCAAAAGATGCCCCATCCTACCTACAGTATAAAATTAATTATCAACACAGATAATATATTTTGATTATGATTTCAATATACCTAATAGTTATATATACAATTTCGGTTTCTTCGCTTTGGTAAGACGCAAGATCTCGACAAATGGGTGGTTCATGGAAATGGAGTGTCTAATTTCGTACTCCTACACGCCACGCCAATTGTGGACAAAAGCAAAAAAAAAGTAAATTTAACTTTTTAATAATCGAACCTAGTCCTCTCCTACAGCTAGTGACTATGTACTATCATAAAAACGTGCTGTTGAGTTTGACTAATTTAATTGATATTAGAAGTGGATTATATATTGTAAAATGCCTAAATAAAATTTTATCGTTCGGTAACACGAGCTTAATCGCAATTAATGCTTAGAGCCATTTACAGTATCCCTGACCGATCGACAACTGGTTTAAAAACATTGTTTTTAAAGTTCCGTGACTCAAGAGAAAAAACGGAACCATTATAGAATCACATTATTTTTCGTCTGTCAGTCTTGTCTGTCAAGACCCTGTTTTGGGATCGCGTGGTCACAAATTTTTATTTGTAGTCCATTTCATACAAAATTAACTTTATTCAATTTTTTTTTTACCCAAAGGATGAAACAGCACTCTACTACTAAGACTCTGCTGTCCGTCCGTCTGTCAGTCCATCTTTGTCTTGCTTAGCATGTCATGTAATGCTATATCTATAAACTGTGATAGTCAGATAGATGTTTTTTTTAGAAATGATGTATTTCTGATATACTGGCATAACAACAAATTCAAAATCATCAGCTTCACGCTGTATCCCGCACACAGCAGGGTAGGCAGAGGGAACCTAGTATTAAGACACTCCGTTACCCACTTTCTGCCGAATTCTGGAGGCATTGCGTGTTGATTGGAAGAACTCAATGCCGCGCTTAACCTCGACACCAGAGCGAAGAAATAGAAATATAAATTTAAATAAATATTTCATCTACTCGAGTGCCGATCGAACCCACAACCAGTCGGTTTTAGTCGCGTATCCGACTCGCACTTGGTAAACTTTTTTATTACTTGCAGAAAGATGCAGAAAAACTGACATTCGAGCATACTTCGAATGTCAGTGTACTTTGATCTCACCGACCCGAAATGTTGATTTGATAAAGATTAAAGAAATTATTTAACAAAGTTTACTTAATGACTTTTTCATTTTTTAATAACATATCAAGTGTTATTCGCATACTTAAAATTATATAAATATTATAATAATTCGCTTAATTGGCTAAAGCGTTTTGACAAATTCCAAAACGCATACGTGTTTTTTTATTAATATGTACTTACATGTATTTTTTTGTGTTTATTTTTAAAATGAAATCCCAGAGCTTTGTATTTGAGGAATGTTTTAAATGATCATAAAATAAATGGTTAAATATTTTATTTTCATGTTTTTGATAACTAAAATAAGTAATTTTTAGATGAATCAAACTTTTTGAAAACAGAGAATATATTATAACAAAAGGATTATAATAGCGAATATTGTTTTGAAATATTTTTTGAAAACAGAGAATATATTATAACAAAAGGAGATAAATTGGAAATAAGTGGAAATTCTGCTGTGTACATTTTTTTCTAAATATTTTTCTTGTATGTACAATACAATACAAAAATATAAATTTTGTTTTGAAACGTTTTCTAAATTGAGTTTAAAACTAGAAATTCAATTTAGTTTAAAACTACAAATTCTACTTAGAACGTAAAAAATTGTAAGCTTCCGCTTTCAATACAAACATAAACCTTATTAAATGGATATGTTGCTTTAAAACCTATAACACTCTCCTAAGCTTGTTCAATACAAGCTAAGCATGTTACTTTTATATTCTATTATAGTACTTTGTACTACGAAATAAGGATAATAACAGACTGTAGATTATCTTACGAGTTAAACGCCGGTTATCTGTTTCAAGCCTTATACGGTACCGTCGTATCTAACATCTAGATTTGATGTATGTACTTACTTAGGACCTTAATGATATTTAATTCCTATAAAATATTGTTACAATGTTTGTACTTTTTCTAAGTATCCTAGCGAATGTAGGCACCATGACTGCGTTTTTATTAAAGTATAAGAAATTACATTTCCTTATTCGGGATATGTAAGTATATATATCTCTTGCGTTAAAGAAGAAATATTGCGATTTTTTTGTGGTTGCGTGGCGGTTTTTTTTTCTTTTCATATTCCCAAATGAAGATTCACGCTTCCCGCATAGGCGGATAGGCATAGGTTAAGACACTCTTTACTCACACATCTCATATTTTCAAAACATTACGTGTCTAGTGGCAGTAATCAACGCCGCGATTTGTCTTGTTATCAGAGGGGGAAAATAAATTTACTAATTCCTATGTGTAGGAGTCAACCTCACACCTGTCGCGATTATAGTCGGACGGTGTGCCGTTATGCAACGACGAAGGCCTCTAAAAATAATATATTAATAATAATAGCAAAACCTGTAGTATTTTATAGTAATTCTACATAACCGGAAACAATCTGGATAAAGACATGAATCTTGAATAGACTTATTAGGTTTGATAGAGCCGGTTTTAGACAGTACGAGTATATTTACACCGCCTTCCAAGTTAGGGATCCCGCGATCGCAAAACACCTCAGTATAATGAAAACATAATAAAACGAAAGTTCAGGGAACGTAAGAATTTAACACAATTTAAAAGGTATTTTAGCTCCAAGCTTTATAAAAGTCTGTTGCCAGTGAAACTAGTGATAAAACATTCCATTCTGCTTTGTCTACCACACATATTTTTTTCTTCATGTTGCATCCCGCATATAGCAGGGTAGGGAACCTAGTGCTAAGACAGTCGATAATGATATTATTTCAATTTCTCTAATGGAGTCGAACTAAGAGAATTGAGAACGGTGTGTCTTATCACACAAATCTGTCTAGTCTACGACGAGAGAAGTTTAAAACAAAAAAATAACACAAATATAATTTAAACAAAAGGCCACCGTGGATCAGCGACACAGTATCTGACTGTAAACGTGACGGTTGTGGGTGCAATGTTCAATCGGCGTAAAAAGCGCAGCGTTGATTTCCCCAATAGAACACGTAGTGCCTCGAGAATTATGCAGTGTGTGTCTTAACACTAGATTCCTTCTACCTATCCCGCTATAAACGAGATACAGCGTGAAGCCGAAAAAGTACATTACATTAAACTATAGTAAAGATAATAGATATAATATAGAAAATTGAGTTTGTACTTCGAGGCCAAAGCGAGGCCAGTCGTGGCGCAGCAGCACAAAGTGTGACTGTGAAATCGACTGTTGTGGGTTCGATCCCCACTCGAGGAGATGAAATATTTACTTAAATTTATATTTCCATTTCTTCGCTCTGGTGTCGAGGCAAAGTGCGGCGTTGAGTTCTGCTACTTAACACGCAATGCCTGTAGAATTCAGCAGAAAGTGGGGAACGGAGTGTCATACACTAGGTTCCCTCTGCCTACCCTGCTGTGTGCGGGATACAGCGTGAAGCTGATTTGATTTGATTTGAGTTTGTACTTCACACGGAACTATTGGACTGGTTGCACGTAGAGGTAATTTCCTTCGTCCGCTCTGTTGCCTCCACGACCCGCCGCGCGTGGTGTGCGGTGCTCGTGGGAAAACCTACGTCTTGTTCAAACAGTGCGTTTAACGTGCTTTAACTAAACTTTAGAATTCGTAAATAACCGCTAATGTGAGCTTCAATTGTTTACAGTTACTGTGCCTATAGTATGTTTATGGTTGAGTTATAGAAATTTTAGGGATAATAAAGGTAAAGTTTCGTGTTTATATGTATAACTAAATAGCTTTGGCTCGCTTGACGGCTTCACACACATAGTCAAATGGAAATAATGTAGTTATTACGATTATATGACACAATGTAGAATACTTGTATTGAGCCACGCAGTGCTACAGTGGCACAAGCATGCCACTGTAAACGCGACAGGTTGTGGCTGCGATTCCCACTCGAAAATCAAAAGTAAAATAATTAGCTTCACGCTGTATCCCGCATACAACAGGGTAGGGAGAGGGAACCTAGTGTTAAAACACTCCTTTCCCCACTTGCTGCCGAGTTCTACAGGCATTGCGTGGTGACTGGCGGAAGACGGACTCGAGGAAATGAAATATTTACTATTTTCATTTCCTAGCTCTGGTAAAGAGTTATAGCGCGGCATTGAGGTCCGCCACTCAACATGCAATGATTCTAGGAAAGGAAGTGTCTTAATAAGAACTGAGTGTCTTAACACTAGATTGCTAGGTTCCCTCTGCCTTCCCAGCTATGTGCGGAATACAGCGTGAAACTAAAAAAATGTGACACAGATATTCCAAATTCCCTACGTAACGGTAACTGCAAGTACTGTGAGATTCGACAATGTTAACGTGATATTATATAACCTGTAGCATTCCTTTATAAACCGACTGTGGAACACAAAAAGATTTTTTCACGCATTTTGTAATTAACTTTTTATTAACCTCTCCTATTAGTACTCTATTTTAAAATGTAAATAAATGAGTGTGTTATGTTTGTTTGTTATGCTTATGTTATCAAGAGGCATAACTTCAAAGCCCGCCGCTACGTTAAAAGTTTTTAAAAATATTCAAAAAAATATATATAACACTGTGCATATGTTAAAAGAAACAATTCATATTGGAAACTATCAACGAACACTAAAAAAAACATTCCTATAAATAATTAAACATAAGTTTTTAAACATTTTTAAAGTGTTATTCCACACTTAGGAAAGAAAAATACTTATTTAGAAAAAGTATAACCAGGCGCTCTGACCACTAAGCAATGCGTTCGGAACGCATGGCTTAGTGGTCAGAGCGCCTGGTCGGTTTCCAGGAGGCGCGGGTTCGAGTCCCGCTGCATTCAAATTTTTATACGTTTTCTAAATAAGTATTAAACATAAGTTGTAAATATCGACGTCAGTTTTTCATATACATACATATATTTTATATAAAAAAATCCATACTTGATTATTACAACGAGAATTTTATCTATGAATAGTGAGTGAATAATAAAAATCACACCTATAAATTCACTCAGTAAAATAACAATGGCTAAGGAACTTACACATCTAACAGCTCGTCCAATAAATAATAAGCACAAGGGCAATTGTTAGAACAAGTGAGCAAGGCTTACAGGCTTACCTGAACTTAGGCCCTGAGAATAGGTCGTAGGTGTTCCATACAATACCTAGGCGTTAGGGTGGATATGATTTTAGTATGTTTTCGTAACAGATGTGGGAGCGACCTACACACACCTTCAACACAATTTGTAAGTTGTCATTGATGAATTGCACAAGTTTCTGATAAGTTTCTTTCGCACACGTTTATTTTACAAATAAAGAAATGAGTAAGAGCAAATATGATTCTTTATATTTTGAAAGTAACCCTTTTTCAGTTCATGTCTATTACTATGGCTATTTACCATTTTTTACATGAGTTCCCATGCTATACTTTTCTTTTCTTATATAAAAAAAACTGAAGTGTATATCTGTTTGAACTATGTAATTTCAAGAACTACTAGTTCGAATTAGATTATAAGGAGCAAAGTAACAATAACATTGTTTGGATTGGTATTTTATTTTCTATAAATTCAGTGTCCAAATGAGATCACGAGTTCTCAGTAAGAAATTTCTTTGCTTAATCAAATAGGTATATCACCTACAACTATCGCGTATATGACAGTTTTCTGTATAAACCAATTAAAAATATATACATATATATTATTTAAGTGAATAAAAAATAGAATAAGGTCCCGCAATACCACCTAGCATGGTAACCCAACGGTCAGCGAACCGTGCCCCGAGCGCCCTCGCCCGTGACGCTATCTAACTACATATCATAACTACCGAGTACCGACACCTCGGGCCTGGGCCGTGAGGGCTCACGGTCACTGCACCCAGGCCCTAGCCCTTACGGCGACCTACGAATAATACCGCCGTCACTGGTAGAATTGGAATGTTGATATAATAAGTCTTGAAAGAGACACCATTGTAATTGTGACACATTGCGAAGCATCTATACTTCTATACTAGTTTAATATTACAGATATATTAAAAATTCGTTTGGTTATAGCCTCTAATCTTAGGAACTATTAACACGAATTAAAAAATATTTTTTTGTCTCTTTAATGTAACTCAAAACCTACCTCGGACACTTTGTAAAGTGTCAGCTGATATACACAACTCTTAGTTTGCGATTATTTGATTAGTGATTTACACACAATAATGTTTGATACCCAACGAACACTTTCCTACAAGCCATTGAGGCTTGCCTCCACTTTAATAGGCAAAATCTTTTTATTCCTACCCAATACCTTTTATCAATGTTGCCAAACATTAATTTATATAATAAATCTTTTGTATTTAAATACCCATACTAACAATTTCCGTTAAAGCATTCGTAGAAAAGTAAATAAAATAAAAAAATAAAAATGCTGATCACTGTTAATTTTCCCAAGTAACGTGTGTGATGATCGTAGTATCAGAACTATCAGCTTCACGCTGTTTCCCGGTTATAGCAGGGTAGGCAGAGGGAGCCTAGTGTTAAGACACTCCGCTTCTCACTTTCCGACAAATTCTGGACGCATCGTGTATTGAGTAGCGGGACTCAACGCTGCGCTTTGTCTCGTCACCAGAGCGAAGAAATGAAAATATACAAATTTTTTTCGAGTGAAAATCAAACCCACAACAGTCGAAAAACCTATGATCTCTATTGAGTAAGTATTATAATATTTTCTGTAATTACAAATACATATTTTCCCTCAGCACGGTACGGGAGTGTGGCGGCACTGCGCTCGTACTGTCCGCGGACGTCCGCGAGGGCGCTTGGAACGCGGTGATACGCGGTACTGGCGCGGTGGTGGACTGGAGCGAGAACCCTGCTGTTAAAACTGGAGACCGGTATTTATACTCATCATGTATTTGAGTTTCTATTTATAGAAAAATATCTTTAAATATTTATCATATATACAAATATTGTATACTTTTGTTTTAGTTTTGTCTTTTTGCAGAACAGACAAAAAGAACCTATCTACCTAATTTACAAAAAAATGCTAAGCGGGAAAAAGCAAATTCTCGTTGGCAAGCAAAGGAACCTTAGTGTTAAGACACGCCGTTCCTAACTTTGCCGCCCTATTTTCCAAACATTGCAAGTTGAGCAGCGATACTCAACGCTGCACTTAGTTGTCTTACCTGGGTGATGAAGTGAAAATGGTTTAGCTTATTTCCCTGATACAGCCACATATTATTATGTAATTTAACTTAGAAAAAACATATGCAGATTATTACATATCTTTAAATGCTTTCCAGCTATAGCTGGATTCACTGTTTCATATTAAAAAAAAGAAATAAAGTACCGCAGTCGTAAAACCACCGTCTATATTAAACAAGACTATAGTTTTCCGGCAATTGTGCTGCATTTTATTTTAAGTAAATACTATAAAATACTATAAATTTAAGTTTAATTCATAACATTATAGCGTTTGTTAACGCAATACTATTAAAATATACCGACTATGAGACATTGCTTGTTGAGAGAAGGAAACCAACAATCAACTGAAAAAAAAAACCACGAACAGATCTGTTTAAAGGTACAGTTCAGCCGTCACAAGTACAATCACAACCTCGTGCCACGACGGCTTCATCCCAATCAGATTAATTTAGTTCATTCACAAAATTTGGTGACTGAACTAAATTGAGCATTTACACAAGAAAAAAAAGAATCTATATATGAACAAAAAGGACTGCTTCAGTACTTACTAGCTACATATACTACTTAATATGTACCTGCTGCTATTAAATACTAATTCTTTTGAACTCACAGTTTTTTTTAAAAGAAGCTGAACATTAGGTAAAAATCGTCTGAATTTACACACATATACAATTGTTTAATTTAAAAAAAAAATTAAAATATGTATATTCAAATTCTCTCCAGGACATTATATAGGTACGACCTTTACAATATGATCGCTAAGGGCGAGTAGTCCAGTATACATACATACCTGCCATATATCGTAAAGAATATTCCAGGACGCACTTACAAAGTGAATCTTTATTACTGATAGCACTGACCGTACAATTTATTTACCTAGCCAAAGCGAAGGCGGGGCTCTGATGGCTATAAAATAAATGAACAGCCATCTTAGACCCAACATGCTATAAGCCCTTTGAATGAAATCAATTGAACACCGTTGTGGCGTAGTTAAGAAGGGTTTGCATGGAGATGATTATGGGTTCGATTTCTACTGAGTTGTCATTCCACTCGGTGCGGTTGTTTCTACTTTACGCGCAATGTCTGTACATAGGCGAAAACTTGGAAATAAAGTAACTTAACACTAAATTCTTTCAATCGACCTGTATAATGTACATGCAAGAGAAAAGTATATTACTATACAAATACCTAACTTACCTAACGAACTAACTAACTAAAAAGATAATAAATATAGATTTAATACACCTTAGTTATAGAATACATCACTAATCATTTTTATTTTATATTAAAAGCGAAAAATTATTAACATTTTCAACAGGATCCTAGAAGTAAACGGCACGTCGACGCTAAGTTGCAACCAGGAGGAGTTGCGTCGCGCCGCCTCTATATCACCAAACCGCTTAGTATTGCTTCGCGGACAGTCTTCGCCTCCGGTGCCTGCTTTCACTCAGGTATTTATTTATATTTCTATATATTTTGCTTTCAGAATTAAAAGTGATTTATCTCATAAAATTAGATTTTTATGGAAATTCGCCTTAGAATTTTAAAATAGCATTTTTTATTAAATCATTTATTTTGAGTAATTAAAGCATTATTTTATGTTTAAAATATAGGTAGGCCGTTATTTACATCATAATATCTCCCATTTGGTGCAACAATCACATCCAAATAGAGACATCGCGTGTAGAGCGAAAATAATTCATTCCTTGGAGCGAAAATCGAACGCACAACCATCACAATTGCAGTCAAACAACAACTGTGCAGCGACGACCGCTTCTGATATGTAAATTATAAGCATCTTTTATTCCAGAATGAAGCGGCCTCCCTACGAGCAGAACTAGGTGCTCTACGAACCGCAGCAGAAGACGCTGAGAAGGCCAAAGAGGGTCTAAGAACTGACAACACGCGTCTCACGCACCGTATATCGTACCTCGAGGAACAAGTTGCTGAACTATTATCTGTACATACACAGGTATAAACTGATATATAACTTTTTCTATAGATATATAGATATTTCCGCGCTGTAGTATTGTCAGGGAAAACCTAATTGACATCATGTTTTCTCTGTCACCCATTTTCCATCTACTTGGAACATTGGCGAAACTCAATGTCGTGTTTTGTCTTATCAGGGCAAACAAACAAAAATAATTAAAAGAAGACGAAGGCATTGCGTGTTGAGTGGCGGAACTTAACGCCGCGCTTTGCTTCGTTACCAGAGCGATTATGAAAATATTATATTCCTTCGAGTTGGAATCGAACCTACAAAAGTCATGTTTACAGTCGCACGCCCTGCGACACTCGACAATATAAATAATAAACGCTTATCATTATTAAAAACCCATCTAAACCTATTTAATTACATAATTTGATTGCAATTATAAAAAATCTATATGATTACAGTAGTATATAAAAAACATTGAGCAAAAAGCATTGAGTAATAAAATAAAATTATCCTCATTTAGTTTCTAGCGATTATATAGAATAACGAAATTTACACAAAAAAACTTATTGTAGTTGTTGCTTTATAAAATACAGGTACAACTAGAGTTTATTAATGACTACAAATAAATCACTTCACTGTTAATTACGCTGAACTAAACAGTTTAGAAGATATTATTTCTATTTCTATAAATATAGATAAAACATTACTTATTAATAATGTCAATTAATCAAAATAGAGGAATCGTTTTAGGTATCACTAAAATAACGATATTTCGCAAATATAAATATAAAATGTTACTTTACAGCTACACCCAGTAAGCAGTAACGACAGCTGTATTACAGTGAACAAAACAAAGAAGAACGTAACAAATATCAACATAACCTCAGAACCGGCAAAAGCGAGTCCCAAGTCCGAAGTACAAGTGTTTCAAAAAGGACCAGACATTACCGCCATCGTAGCCAAGTTGCCTGGGCTCGATAGTGCAGAAACAAATTTACCTATAGTGAGACCAAGATCTAATGCATCAGGAGCTTCCTCTAGACTGGCAACGTCCCCAAGGACCTCCCCAACTCCTAACAGAAGATCTCACAGCTCCCACAGTTTAGAACACCGGGCTGGTCGAATGCGCCACTCCCTCTCCCACCACTGTATCCACGACTACACCACAGAAACAGATGCCGCTATCAGGATGATAGAACGAAACCAAAGGCACATGGAAAAACAACGGCTTAAGGATCGATATAGCAGGTCCAAAGAAGAGCAATTCAGATCGGACAGCGACTTGGACACAAAAGAAACACAATCAAACTCCTGCGAGCGTCGGAACGAGATCAAAAAAGCCGCAGAAAGAATAGAAGAAAGTATAAAAAAGACGAACTGGGCGGAGAGAAAGACACTATCAATAATTGAACAACTGAAAAGATCTCAACGTCTCCGTAAGATGAAGAAAAACGAAAGTGTCGAAAATATTCAATTGGAAACAGAGAAGAACTACGTTTACAACAGAATAGATGGTAAAGTGTTGGAAAACGCGCACAAATCTAGCAGGCGCTCATCAAAACACTCTAGGAGCGCTAAATCATCGGAATTCGAGTCAGAATGTTCAGATTTCCCCAACGGAGACATCTACAGCAGCTCGCCGCGCCTCGACTACGGGTCCGAAAGCTGTTCCAGACTTAGCCATTATATAAAAAATGAGGATGAAATAAAAACGAGACCAACGCCACCGCGAAAGCCTCTAAGACTATCTCTTCACAAAGCTCGTAGCGCACATTCGTTAATAAATGGCAGTGAATCAGAAACCAATAGCCGACCGCCATCACAGAATGACGTGAACATGTCCAAGAGGCCCGTCAAGAGGAGTCACGCAGCGGATAAATGGGTGCGGGAGAGGGTGCGAGACGGCGGTCGGGCCACCCCCCGGCCAGCGCGGAAGGCACTCAATGGTCTGACTTCAGCCCCCTCACACCCCGCTCCGCCTACGCCGGCCGCTGATGACCTCTACCCAGAAACAATGCACGTCAGAGTTAACGGCAGAGTACATTCTGGGAAATGGTGTTAGCGGTTTGATTGTGGGATAATGACTATAAGTGCGGATTTGAATCATCCAGACTTTGTATTAATTTAAAAAATATAATTAATAAGTAATTACAGATAAAACATATATTTATATTTATGTATGTATACAAAGCAAATGACAGATGTCAATTGAGGCTTTATTTTTTATAGTGAATCTGTAATTTAAAGGCAATTGTACATAAGCAGAGCACCCACCGGCAAATACTCACCTGTAAATGTATTTATAAATAAACGTATTATGGACAACATAATGTTTATTGAACACTTATTTTCTACTACACACTTCCCACATGCCTAACAGTATAGAGTGAGAAGCATGACTTTACAATAAAACAAAATATTAATTACAAGTTAATAGAGAAATCGTTCAGGTTGTGTTTATTGAGTTTTTTTATTTGACACATGTGAACATGCTTCTATATGTGATCACATGTGATACATCACAAACTCACATAAATGTATAACTTTTTAATAAACACTATAACAAACCTTTTTTTTACAAACACCGAACCAAGTCGAAATGATAATAATGAACTTCTCAGATTAAGGTATCAAACCCACGATCGTAACAGTCTGACGCAGTGCCACTGTGCCGCGCTTTTGTTATTTTGTGTTTATGAGTTAGAAATATAGCAGACAATGACTCTTCTCTTGCATAAAATATCCGTAGTCAAATTATACGACCACATCGGCAAAAGGGAACGATTACAAATAATTAGTTAGATCACTTGGACCACGTTTAATAAGTGCGGATTCAATTCTTCTGCATCTAAATACAATATTACTTACTTCAAATTCTATAAATTTAATGGACAAAAGTTTATAAGCATTATTATTTTATTGCGATAACCTCAAAAGATTAATCAAATTCGAACATACCTTATTTATGTAATTGTAATATTTTGTATATTTTCTAAAATAAATCAAATTCGATAGCTATAGTACAATTTTTATAATCGAGACCAGTCGAGGCGGGGCACAACGAATGACTGTAAAATCATTTGTTGTGCCCCGCGGTTGTGGGTTTGATTCCCACTCGATATTTATTTACATTTTTATTTTCATTTCTTCACTCTGGTGTCGAGGCAAAGCGCGGCACTGAGTTTCGGCACAACTCCCAATGCGTCCAGAACTGGGCGGTTCCAGAAAGTAGGCAGAGGCCTACCCTGCTGTGTGCGGAATACAGCGTGAAGCTGATTTAATTTTTAATAATATAATTTATTTGTGAAGCATTGTGAATATCACATACTTAACCAAATGGGAAGACAATTAAAAGCAAATACATATAATTGATTATATATTTATTAGTACATTACTCACTATAACTGCAACGTTTCAAACTTGAATTATCCAAACTGTAAACGCAACAACTGTAGTAACGTTATATCGATCCTCAATTGTAGTTCAAAACGTGTCTGCATTAATAATATAATGATATAACCAAATTAAAATTATTATAAAATCATATCAATCAAATGCAACAAAAACAAACAATTCTATTTACAATATATACTATAGATATAGATATATTAAACATATCAACTTTTTCATATTGAACGAATATAGTAAAATTTGTAATACTATTGCTTTAACATAGATAAAAAAATATATATATTTTATATAAAAATATATTTAAGCAACTATTCTGTTGCCCTAACAGTCGGTGACCTAAACGTTAAACCAAGGGACGTGGGTTCGTTTCCCACCCAGGATCTAATTTGGCGACTTTCTATTGAATTTTTTACTAACTTCAAGAAAATCTTGTGTCAAGTCAACATGTTGATTGGCGTAAATCAACGCCGCGCTCTATTTTTAGTGTGGATAAAAGAAAATGATTTCTCATGATGTCACACTGCACCTAAATAGCCTCAATTGCTATTTACACATTTTTGTATACTTTCTTATTTAAATGGAAAGAACCAAAGAATATTAAATATCCTATTATACATAATAAAATCTACGTTATAACTAAATGATAACCTCTAAGCGTTCAAAATTTACACCAACAAACTTAAAAACTCTTAAAAACTAAACCAATATTAAAGCAATAGTAACACAAGTTTTTATGATCACACCAAGTACTACACAAATTTTAAATTATGACTTTTTTCTTTCAACCGAATCGTTAAAAAACATAAAATATGCAAAAAAAAACCAGCATTTCGTCCTTGTTTACTATTTTTAGTAATAAAAAGCAATTCACACTTTTTTTATCAAAAAGACAAAAAACAATTTAAATTAGTAATTTCAAAAAACAAATAATTCAAAAAGTAGACAAAAATTTGTAAAATTTAGCTAATACTTGGTTGTGACGCCAGTAGAACTAGCTAGTGAGTGTAACACACTAATCTATTAAAATGCACTAAAATCTAGATTAAAATATAGGTTTTTAGGGTTCCGTACCTTTTAAAGAAAAAAGGTACACTTATAAGATCACTTTGTTGTCCTGTTTGTCTGTTTGTCAAGAGCCTTTATCTCAGAACCGCTTGGAGATATCGAGTTGAAATTTAAACCATAATACTCAGATCTACGGTCCCTTGATTTCCTGAAAAAATCGTATTTCCAAGTTTATTTAAAAAAAAGATATGGACGTTTATATCGCAAAAAACGTATTTTGACACTATAATGGGAATCAAAATTCATAGGGTACTCCCGGTTGACCTAGAATAATGAAATTTGGCAGCTAGCATTTACATGTAGTACTAGTAGTTACTAGTAAAAGTCAAAAAGTCAAAAAAGCCTACTACCTTTCCCACTGACAGCTTCGCCCGCATACCACTCATAATTCTTTTATTATGCTGCATATGCCATAAGATATTCAATATAAATTATAAAATTAATACAATTTATACATTCAATAATTTTGAGAAAGTATTACTGGCTGCTTGCGAGGACGAAATCGGCGGCAAGAGCGCTCCCGCAGAACTCGTGCCTACATATGTTTGCGACCGCAGAGCGTTGAAATTATTTATATTACATTTAGATTTTCTCGAAAGGTATTCGTTCAAATTACATGCTATAACTTTCGCTCGTAAGTTTCAATATTTTTATCAAATAAAAAACGTTGACATATCACCTTGTTATTTTCAGTTATTTTTTGTCACAAAATGCCTTATTGTAACTTAATTATAAGAGATAGATATACGGTATCGCGGCCTTTTTTTTAGAACTATTAAAATAGAACATTTCTTCCATACAATGTACTGACATATATTTTAATATTTTTGCAGCGTACGCGATTAAAGTAATTCGATGGCGTTCCATATTATTGTTATTTCGTTATTTAAGGCTAACTAAGACTTACACCATAATGCCTATAGCACTCCTGAAGAATATAACTTTAATACAAAACCAAAAATAAGTATATCGGACCAGTAGATCCAGAGCCTAAGCGTTTAAACAAACAAACTCTTCCGCTTTATTATATTAGTATAGATATATAAACATAGATAGATCTTTTTCATTTAATAAGACAACCAAATTATCAAAAGCCACACTTTGTCTAATTAGTCTGAAGAACAACATATCCAGTGAAAAACAACAGCAATCAATAAACCATTTTCTTAATAAAATTTGATTATGAGGTTGCCACAAATTCCAAACATATATTCAAAATCAATAAGAAATACTCATTAAATTAGATTAGGGTGTTACAGTCCTACTTACTATAATAATTTATATAATATAATTATAATTAACATTGTAGCAACATGCAAAATCTTTGTGAAATATTTGCTCACTGTTCTCACAATGCATTACATATATTACCTACAAATTATTCTGCTATTTATAAACATCAAATTCATATGAAAAAACAACAAATAATATATATTTATTCGACTTGAATAAAAGGAAATCTAATAGCACAGAGAGAGCATAACCTAACCTTAACCTGAACTATATTTAACTTATTTGTTTATACAAATAACTTAATTATAGTTAAGCTATGCAAGGCTAAAATAATATTAGAAATAGTATTTTAGTAGCGTCAAAATTTATTAAATGCGAGTGCTTCTGACTACAAGAATGTTATATAATTTAATTACAAACATATATTATGAATGTAAATATAATCTCTATATAAAAAATATTTTCCCATATTAACTTGGTGTTTATAAATCACAAAATAACCAACTTATATACATAATAATATAAATGACTCACTATAAATCAGTCCATTCTAGTTAATTTTCAATCTCAGAAACAATAAAAGCTGTCATTACATAACATATTCATAAATTGTAATCCTACTCGGTTATTATGACACCATAAGTTGACTTGAACAGTGATTGCTTCTAGAAATTTCTTTAAAACTCGAAGCAACGACCCAAGTTGACGAACCTGTTTGAGAAGAAGAAATAAATATATTAATATTTATATTAAATAAAATATTTGGGCTTGTAGTACTAATAAATGTCACTTCATGTAAACTGAAAGGAATAATAACTGTTTCAATTTCTTCTAAATCATTTTTTTTCCTCACCTGTTATGAGACAAACAAAAGTCCAATAAAAAAATATTAGTTTCATTCTCAAAATTGTAAACCAGGCGGATTTGAACCTGTAGCTCTCAAAACACAATAACCTTCCAGTAGCTATTCTAGTACAGCATGACAATCCGTAGAAAATTACCCGTAAGAGTATTTGATTACCAGTACTAGTGTTTGATTACCAGTTTGGGTGCTTGATTACCAGTAGATACGTCAACATGAACGCGAAATTTCGTGAAATAATAAATATACTTTATATCTAAAATAAAAACATTATTTCATTTATTATTAATAACCATTGTATTTAAAAATATAAGTGCACGTTTTCTAGCTTTTACATTAAATGTGTAATTATTTTTTAAAACTTTTCTAATCAACTTATATTTTTATTCATATTAGCTATTCGTCATGCCCTTTATTTGAAATCAAAATAATTCTATAAAGAATAAATTCGCCTTCGTACATAAAAATTAAAATGTTTTGTATAGATTCTTATAACTATAAATATGTACGATGGTATTGTATAGCTTACGGTCGACGAGTCGTGGCCGTCTCGATATTACTTGCTTATACATTGTTAATTCATAATGAAAATAATCAAAAGTAAAAGAAAATCTCAAATTAAAACTGGGCAGCCTATCACTATGTTCAGGACGGCCACGACTCTTGTAATTATATAGGTAATACTGTACCATATAATAAAAAAAACAACTGACTTTTTAAGCGCATGCGGCAACGGCAGTTCCCGAACAGCTTGCTTCATCAGCAACGACAATCTGACCCTTCTGGCATCACCTCCCCGCGCCACTCTCCGCTTTCTCCGCGCGAGGTGAGTCAGGACACACTCCTCTACGTCGGAGCCAACTTCCGTTTCCCCCGTTTCCGTCTCCGTTTCCCCTGGTTCCGTTTCCCCGGGTTCCGTTGGTTGTGATGGCGTGCGGCGTGGTGACCCGCATCCGGCGAGAACTGATGTGTAAATATATTTAATGAGTGCAAAGTCTTAAATTAGCAATTTATGAGAAACTAACTGTACAACAAAATTATTTATTTCTCTCTCAATTTCCTTTTTTCTAATCAGTTTTAACGCTGTATCCCGCACACAGCAGGTAAGGCAGAGGGAACCTAGTGTTAAGACACTCCGTCCCCACTTTCTGCCGAATTTTGGAATCATTGCGTGTTGAGTGGCAGAACTCAACGCTGCGCTTTGCCTGGACACCAGAGCGAAGAAATGGAAATCTAAATTTAAGTAAATATTTCATCTTCTCGAGTAAGCACAGCCAGTTGGTTTTAGTCACACTTTGTGCCCTGGCCTCATCTGAATTTCTTTTGTGATCTAAATAACGTTTCGATTTTAAAGACGATATCCATACAGTGTTATATTCAATAATAATAACATTTACATTGTAGCAAAGTTGCCGCATGCAATATAGACATATTTTTTGTTTATTGACTGATTTAAATAAAAGTAACACTAAATGTTAAGATAAGTTTGTCAAAATACAATAGAAAAAATTGCATAAAAATCAATTAACCCTTTCTGAGATTATGGTACTCACAAACACATACGACAAAAAGTCAAAAATTAAAATAAACCATTTTTTGGGTTCTATTATATTGATAATTGCCCAATAATGGATTTTCTTATGTATCTTTCGTGTACAGAGATAATTTAAATACAAGAATAGACTTTATTTGGTGTATTAGTGGAATAAAAAATAAATGAATCTCTAATAAGATTATAAAGTGAAAGAGTTTGTTTAGAATTTAGATGAACAACTAGAGAACCAACTAAGGTTGGAATCAAGGAAGGCTATAAGGCTTCCTTGATTTCAACCTATCCTACCTACCTATCTATAGAGAATGGTAAGAAAGTCTTAAATTACCCTTTCATAAAAGAATAATATAATATAGATTATTAAAGAAAAGTATTTAACAACATAATTAGCTGGTAAGCAGGCATACAAGAATTTCTATGTTGCTTGATGAGGATGTATGTCAATATGTAATGAAGTTTCTATTTTAAATATTATGCTTAAGTCCAGTTTCGTAAAATAGCATAATAGTAGTAATACTAAATCACTCCAAAAAATTTAAAAAGAAAGCTATTTATTATACTTAAAATAGAAAATTCATCACACTTTAAAAAAAATAACAATAAATTAAAAATAACAATAAAAAATTCACATACCTGAGGCATTATCAACCCCCGATCGCTCCGACTGATCACTCTCAGACTCACTCTTAGACTTATCCCCAGAAGAGGTACTGGGAGTCATTTCCTCTATACCACTATCCAGCTTTCTTCTTTTCAGCTTGGTTTTTCCTTCTGTCTCATCTTCTTCTTCTGTTCTACTCTCTTCCCATTCCATTTCTGTTTGTGATGTTGAGGCTTCTTGAGCTATTTTTGGGCCTAAGTCTATTTCTACTTCTGATGGTACACCTGGCAAGTCAGGTCTGGTGGGTCCCTGTTAAAAATGGTATACATACAGACTTTTGTAACATATTCTAGAAACACAAATAGGCCTTTAATGGTCGAGTGTTTCACTTGATTTAAAGTGTAATTAGTTAAACAATGGCTGAATAGTATGAAAGTAAATACAAAGTCTGAGTATGTACGACGGTTGAGTAAAATAGAGACGAGAAGGGTTGAAAATTAATTTTAAGCAGATAAAATAGATAATAAAGTATACTAACAATACTTCCATGTGCACTATCATCCCCCGACCCTGACGACCTTGGATCTGATAGATCAGCAAGTTCCTCTGAGCTGGTCTGTACCTCCTTATTAGACGTGGACGTTTCCCCCTTGTTCTTGTAAAACACCACTCGACATCCAGGGGGCAGCCTTGGATCATCTGGATCATCACTATGGGGTCTTTTGAGACGCTTGTGTCTCATGTTAGATTGCCTATCTGGCCTCTTGCGAGGTCTTGGAGGCCTCGTATCCTCGGAGTCTGAGGTATCACGTGGATGGTCTGATGAGTCGGATCTTGGTTCATCTTGGTTATTGTTGTCTGTTTGTTCGTCTGTCTCTTGTTCTTCCTCATTTTCTTCTTCGTCGTTTTCATTTTCATTCTCATTTTCGTCTTCTTCGTCGGAAGTGTCGGAATTTGAATCGACTCTGTCGAATCGCAACGCGTCTGCTAATCGATTGTGCCCCATGCTGATGACTAAACTGAGGAGTGCGTTCATTTCGTTGCCGCCACTCTCACTATCCAAGTCGTGAAGGAGGTTTAAGCCCTCTGTAAAAAAATAATAATATCTTATTGACTTATTTTGCATTTATATCATAATTGTACAATTATGAATGGATAAATACTAATTTGTATGGAGTTTGAAGATTTAGTACGTAATTTAAGTTAAATGCGTTCAAAAATCATTTTTGCAATCACTGACATTTCTATTAATTCTTATTTTATAAACATATTTTAGTATTTATTTTACTAACATTAAAATATTTCAAAGATTTTTCTCAATTCTCTCATACAATAGAACATCTCATACAATTCTCTCATACATTTCTCAAACAATAGAGTGTGAAGACATTTTGTAAGTGCCTTTTGAGTCTCAAAATTAAAAACCACTAGAACTTAAACTTATAATACCCACAAGAACTCACCCACAGCGCTGCCCGGCTCGATGGGTATGCATATCCGGCTGGGGCACACGGCGGGCGGCGGCGCGCGCGGCACCTCGCGCAGCTCGGGGTGGCGGCGCAGCACGCCCAGCCGCATGGCGCGCCGCACGGCCGCGCGCGCCAGCAGCTGCAGCTGCACTGGGGATTGCTCATCTGCAGAAGGGGACGAGTTGATATATGTATTGTTGAAGTGGTGGTTTCTTGTTAAATCTTTTCAGTTAGTATTAATGATATGTATAAGTAAAGTTTATATTGATGCCTAAGCCACTAATATCATTAAATAACCTCATCACATACCAAGTTTAAGTTGTGCCGCAGCCTCCTCATCTGTCGGCGCACGGAGCGCTGTAGAAGGCACGTTGAGTAAATTACGAGATGTCCACTTGTTTTCTTCCACACGACGGATTTTTAGCATAGTGTCGCCCACTGGCATCACTAGGATACCTCCAACCTAGATAAACGATCACAATACAGGTTTAAAAACGTTAAAACAAAACAACCTCATATTATGAAAGTATTGTGTACCTATTTACATTAAATAATTGGGAGAAAGAGTAATACAGATAAATTTAAGAAAATCGTAGTGAAAACGTGTGATAATACACAATTTAACTTGATAAGGTTGAGAAGAAAGTATGAATTGATCATATTAAAATCTAACCACTACGCTTTAAGTCATACAAACAAAAAAAGATAAGTATATATGTATGTAACATATATACTTATCTTTAACACCAGCGGTCATTATAATATTATCAGAGCGAGAAAATAAACACTTTAAATATTTAATTTGCCCCTATTTAATTGTATTTACTGCTTTCTTATTTTACTTTCTCGTTAACAGTCACACTTCCACTGTACCATGATAGATTCGAATAGAGGTATTTAAATATAAAACTTTTTAAACAATACCTTAACAAGCCTCTTGAAGTAAGTCTGATGTTCTTCTGGGCAGCCAGCGCCGCAGTACACGCGGTCGTAAGCAGCAGTGTTTGGTGATAAACATAAGCCATTACCTATAAACGTTATAAATTATATTTTTTTTTAGTCTAATAAAGAGAATGTAGTGTTAAGACCAATGTTCTCCAATACTTGAAATTCTCCACCCGATTCTTATTACAACGTATCTATTCCAATTCCAAGTTTTGTTGATTGAATGTTGACAAATTGACGTGCCTTACAGAATCAAAGGTATTTTTTAAGGTATTTTTTGATTTAAACATGTGTTTAGCATCTTTATTTGTTCGTAACTTATGTAACTAAATTATAGATTTATTTGAGTTGCTCATAAATCGTTTGCTTTTGTTTGAAAACCATTATTAAAATACTTATCAAATGCTAAACTACTGTATTTAACCAGACTATCAGCTTCACTCTGTATCCCGCACACTGCAGGGTAGGCAGAGGGAACCTTGTGTTAAGACACTCCGTTCCCCACTTTCTGCCGAATTCTGGAGGCATTGCGTGTTGAGTGGCAGAACTCAACACCGCGCTTGTCCTCAACACCAGAGCGAAGAAATGAAAATATAAATTTAAGTAAATATTTCATCTCCTCGAGTGGGGATCGAACCCAGAACCAGTTGGTTTTACAGTCACACTTTTATCCAGCTAATTTTATTAAAAAATGTTAATTGATTACTGTAAACTCTTATACATTATAAGTAAAAGATTACAATAGACCAAACAGATTATCTCACTCGCATCCACTTAAATGTATATGTGTACCTATAATAAACCTTCCATGTGTCTGGCACGGTGATAGATTAAACCAAAAAATAAATCGATTTCTCAATTGACACAGTAAAAAAAACGACATTGTCCATATAAAATATTCATCTAAGTTGTTTTTAAACTACTTTCACCTACAAAACACGAAATAAGTCACGCTGCTATTGCATACAATCAAAACGTCCATGTTGCGCCACCACTGCGATATACCATTCAAAAAGTTCAAGGGTCTTTTTAATTATTTGGTAACCTATTCATTACAAAACAAGTATGTAGCTTGCTTTTAAAATTACAATTAAAAATAAAAAATATTTTCTCGCATAGCGGTGTACACAGAGAGAAGCCAGTGTTAAGACACTCCATGCTGCACATTCCGCACAAGACATTGTGTGTTGAGTGATGGAACTCTTCATTCCTCCGCATGGAAATTGAAGTCAAAACCGTATGTTACTGTCAGACGCGTGCCCACTGCTCCACAAAGAAAAACAAGTGTGTAAATTTTCAAGCAAATCGCATGATAAGTAGGCCAAAAAATTGTAACAAAATTTTATTATCACCTTCACGCTGTCTCCCGCAGCAGCAGCAGGGTAGGCAGAGGGAACCTAGTGTTAAAAAACACCATTCTCCACTTTCCGCCAAAATCTGAAGGCATTGCGTGTTGAGTGGCGAAAGTCAACCCCGCGTTTTGCCTCGACACCAGAACGAAGAAATGAAAATATAAATTAAAATAAATATTTATTTCCTCGAGTAGGGATCGAACCCACAACCAGTCGATTTTACAGTCACACTTTGTGCCCCTGAGACTCGACTAACCGATAATTTTATTAATTTAAATTAATTTTTAATATATATGTATAAATAGAGACTGGTGAAGCTAACCAAAGTGTGTCAAAAATACAATGTTTAAAAAATATTGTATCACATGTTATTACAACACATCCTAAATAATTAAAATTCTTAGTTGCTCTTATTTATATACACATATAAAAAAATTAAACAAATCATAAAGATAAGATAGTTCTATTCTTATTGCATCCGTTACTGACAATCTGCATATTTCGATACTCTATATGTATAATACCACAGCAATGTATAGAGAACCCAAAATATGTAGGTTGAGTTCTGCCACTCAACACACAATGCCTCCAGAATTCGGCAGAAAGAGGTGAACAGAATGTCTTAACACTGACTGTCTTTCCTCTACCTACCCTGCTGAGTGCTGGATACAATGTGAAGCTTATTAAAAGTTTCTAATGTAATGTAACTTGCACTTAAAACCTGCAAAATCTTAATTTTGATTATAGAAATATGGACCAAAATCTAATTATTGTACACATTGCCGGAGGAACAGCAGGTACTTTATACAATCCCTAGGAACTTTATTCAATACCTAAGTGTATAATGGTCATACATTGCCTGGACACCTCAGCTATTTTTATATTGTATAAAATATTGAAATTATACAGATTGCCAGTGACACATATGAGAATAAGAATGATTTATAAATGTAAAAGAAATAATTAATTGTTTTTAGTCTCTTTTTTTTCCTACATATAACAAGGTAGCTCTGGACATTGTATATTAAATGGTGAAACTTGACACCACACCTTTTATACCAACAGCAGGAAAATGACAATAACTTAAATATACTTGCAGAAGCTGTCCTCTATTCTCTCTTACTATCCTAATAAAGGTAAAGTGTGAAGCTAAAAAAACTTTTAATGTTAGCATATATTGCTTATAGCATTATTTCTAAATATCTCCTTTATATTCAAGATGTCATTGTAATTAAAAGATTGTCATTTGATTTAGTTTCTGATTACTGATTGTATTAAGTGGTGGTAGTGTGGTGTGTCTTTTCCGGTGGATATCAAATAAAAGCACAAACAACACAGCACTTGTGTTCATAACATTCTAAAATACTGTAGAGAAAAGTTAATAAAGCATTATCAGAATTAGTATTGTAATTATAAATAGAATTGGATTCTGTGTAACAAGAGTGAATTAAATGATTATAAAAGCTGGATTTTGTGTCTCATTTTTTGGTTCCTTTGACAATTATTAGACAAAATAATAACTTACCAAGAAAAAACTTAGGCACACAGAAGTCAAAGTCATCCAAAATAGGTGAATTTTCTTTGAATTGGCCAATTTTCATAACAGCATATTCTACCACCGCTGGATGCACCTCCACTCCATGGCTGATGCCTGATGTTCCGAGGATCAGGCCAGCTAGGGTACTGAAGTAGCCAGTCCCCGAGCCAATATTCAGGAAGGAAAGGCCTGGGCTCAGCTCCAACCCCTCCATCACCTCACTATTGGGTAATGGAATACACTTAGATATAGAATCATAATATTCCAAGTCTAAGTGTGGGGTCCCAGGAACACCCCCTGGTTTTGAAAAAAATCAACTAAATGATAATTGACTATCTTCTCTTATTAAAAAATTGGGTAAATATTTACCTCAATATTGTAAAATGTTATAAATTATCACACCAACCACATATTTTGGCATGTCATGATATCATTATTTGAGTATGCCCTTGTAGTTTTGCCATGTATCTTTAACTTTAACAGTACAAGTATTTTTAACTTAATATTATGATATATTAAGCAAGTTATTTTAAACTTTATCATCATTTATATTGTGTATTCTTAACAAAGTTACATTGAAGTCAAGCAATATAAATAATAAATGACATCACATGAATACTAAATTCACACATACATACAGGATTACTAAAGAAGATACAAAATAATTGATATCGCAATAAGAATGTTTGAGTGTATTTTAAACACTGTTTAGATATTCTTAAATAATAATTTGCGAAAAGAAATAATAATAGGTTGCATTGTTGTATCTGAATCTGGCTGAATCTTACCTATAAATACATGGAGAAGACAAGTGAAGAGGACC